>CM039679.1:203452479-203538752 GCA_022537955.1 Schmidtea mediterranea | reverse complement strand
TTTTCCCTCATACCCTTGTTTTTATTGTTTTATCTCTGCTTCAACTTGGTCCTTCAACTGTTCTCGTTGACTCACGTTGATGTTCAAACTGGATCTCTTTAAATACTGCAACTCCTCGGGTTGTTCACTCACTGCTGGAGTTCTGTTATTCTCTCCTCTAATTGTTGTTTCTGTCGTCTTTCATCAGTTTGTTCGTTAGGGTTTTAATAATTTTTCTGATTTAAACTGCTCAATCCATTTTACCTGTGGTTCCGTTTTCGGTTTTTCTGAGCCTTCCTTAAATTGTGGTTTTTGTCTGGTCGTTCATGGTATTACCATTGTTTTGGGATTTGGTTTTCGGTTTCCACGATTCCTCAATTGGTTTCTTTCCTGGCACTTCGACTTGTTCCCATAGCTCCCAATCTTCATACTTTAATAATCTTTTTGGTAAAACAGTCTTATTTCTTTCCTTGGTTTCCACTGATGCTGGTTCTTCATTTTCTGCTTCTAATTTGATCCACTTTTTTTTTCCTTTGTCTCCGTTTTTAAATTTTTGTATTTGTCTCTGTTTAAGAGTCTTTCTTGTCTATTAGCATCCCCTTTATTCTAGTTGTTTGCCATAACTATTTCGTGAGATTTGTTTGATGTGTTCCCATTGCCATCCATTTCCTCATTCTCGGACACGACTTAATCTTGTCTTTCCACTTTCTCGCTCTCCGTTTTTGGATCAACCAATTACTTTTCTTGTCTAAATCGTCTCTGGGCTCTCTAATTTTCTTTGATGGTTTTTGCCCTTGATTTCTCAGTTTATTGATTTCTATCTTCGCGTTTCTCCCATTTGGCTTTGTTAAGCTTTGTTCGATCTATCCTCTTCGGCTATTTTCGTTGCATTAGTTGTCTAATACGGATTCCCCAATTACTTCTTGAGTGTTCTTTATTCTCCGTCATTCTTGGTTTTCAATGAAGTGCTTGACGTTTTGCAACATTCTTTTGGCTTTGTTTCCATACTCGTCCTCACGTTGGTCTTCTTCTATTCGAGTATTGAGTTAATTTGTCCCAATTTCTTCCTGCATTTGCTGATGAATTTTTTATAGTTTCCTCCTCCTTACTCTTGTATCTCTGCTTCTTTTATCTTTTATTACTCTCAGTAATCTTTCTATTCCATTTGAGTTTTTGATCCTGCTTTTCTTGCTCTAAGGCTTGGTATCTCTTTCCTTGGTTTTTGTGATTCTGCGTTTTGGTTCTGCATCGATTCTTTACTAGTTCCTCTTCTCCGCTCCTTGATATGGTTCATTATTTCCCTCCGAATTCATTGTCTCGTTGTTTCTTACATTCTTCTCTTATCATCTTTATCTTTAACGTATCTACTCAGTAGTTTCTCCTTCTACTGATGTTAATATTTCTTTTAATCCTCATCACCCTTTGTTTGCCATTCCTCTTTAATCTCTTTTAGTTGTTCGGATTGCGTTTTCGGTTCTTGACTCTTTGTCCTCTGTTACAGTTTTCTCTATCTTTTGGTTTATCGTCTCTTTTTGGTTCATGCTAATTCTAAATATTAATAATTGATTAATTTTTTCTCTTTTTCGATCATCTCAAAATTTATCATATTTACATTCATCTCGTATTTTTTCGTATTGGTGATTTTATGATTTTTGGTTTTTAACATTATCTTTTATTTACACTTTTAACACGTGCTCTAGTTCCCCCATTTACTGATCAGCGAAACGAATCCTTTGACCCGCCGTTTGATCGGCCTTTCTACATACTGGACATATATCGACTTTTAAACCACAGTCTCACATAAGGCCATAATGTCCACAAGGAATATAAATTATTTTTCGAGCATGTTTTTGCCAGCATGTCACACATTGATACTGCTCCCAAAATAGCTTCTTTTATCATATGATTTGTCGCGATTCTCTTTAGGTTTCTCTTGATATCGCTTGGATTGCCTCGGATTACGCTTGTGTCGATCCATACACTTCCAAATTATTAGCTAACCTTTCTTTGTATTTTCCTCATTTTTTAGTATCTCTCCTGATAATAGCATTATGGTCTCGGTTTTTTGTCGATCTAAGATATCTCCACTGCTGATCTGTAATTATACTTTCTTATGTTCTTGAAACTCTTTTCCTGTTTATTACATACATTTTCCTTTAGTTTTAGGCTTTTAACATTCTGATCTGGTAATTGGTTGTTGATTTTTGCATCCTTCACCCATTATACCTCTTGCTGTTTGGCAAATGCCTTGATTTGCAAAATTCCGCTGCTACTTGGTTTCCTGAAGTTTTATTCTCTCCTTTAATGGTCCTCTTTTCCCATATTAGTTTCTGCTGGATAATTCGAAAACTCTTGTATTATCGTTACTTTTTCTCGCACTCCCTTTTCATCTTTGTCCTACTTCCGCATTGTCGAAGTCCTTCTAATCTTTCATTCCGCTGTTTCATAACGTCTAATTTAACACAATGGACATCTCGGGAGTTTTTCTCGATGTTCCCGTTTTGCTGTTTCTCCTTTTTTTCCATTGTGCGATTTTCCTTGGCAAAAGATGCACGTTACCTCGTCCTGATATGTTCTGGGCTTCCCGTAAAGTTAAAATCCTTGTGCGGCATTTCTTGACTTTGCCGGTCGGTGAATACTCTTATTATTTAAACGTTAGGTCCTTGTTCCTCCTTTTCTCATGTTTTCGTCTTTTACCTCTCAATTTGGTGTACACTTTGTCCTGATTTGTTGGGCTTTCCTCCACATTAAAGTCCGCAATAGTATGTTATTGCTAGCGTTAGTATATTGGTTTTTTCCTCTTCTTCTGGTTTTTTCCATAGTCCCTCGGGCCATATCGAATCTGGTCCTTCTCTCATCTGTATTGTTATCTCTTCGCTGATTCAGTTTGCCATCTAATATCGTCATTATTTTTGAGTTTTTGTTTTTCTGATTTTTGATATTTGTAATTTTTCGATTTTTATTTGTTTTTATTATTTTTATTTTACATTTATTTACACTTTCTTTCGCTCTTACAACGTCTTGTCCGGCTTCATCTGCTTCAATTTATATACAAAATTGTCCCTTCTCGCAAGAATCCTCCCCTCTAATCGTTGTTGCGCATAAAAACGTGGTGTAACCCAATTGCCGTATTCCAGTCGGTGTTGGTCTTCCCCATCTGTGGTTTCATTTTCCTGTTCTGATTGGGTTACGATATCCCTTGTCCTTTCATTGTTAATAGTCATATTTTGTTTGAAAGCCATGTTAAATTCGTTCAATAATCTCACTCTATCCCTACTCTGACGAAGACACTGATATGTGCCTGTTGCTTTCCATCCCCATTTGGTATAGTCTAAATCCCGTTTATTCATTCCCAACTGTATATTTCGGTGGAGCTTCCAAAATTCTCTGTGTTCCATCTTTTTGCTCTCTGGAGTCTTTTCTGCGAATTCGGTATTTTCCATATAAATGGGTTGTAAGATACTTTCTGCTGCTGAGTTAGTTGTTTCTATTCCTTTATGCATGTTGGTTCAGCTGTTGCATTATTCTTTCCATTTCGGCCATTTTCTTGAGTGTATTTCCTTGGCTTTTCTCAAAATTTCTTTCTGACTCTAATATCTTCTCTTAATTAGTGCTTTTGCGTCTCATTTTCTGTTCGTAGGCTTTTTACTTCCCAATGCCAATATTCCCTATCGTTTTCATCATGATTTGGTATGCTCGATACTATTTAATATCAAATGCTTTTTGCATTTCCCATATTGGTAGTTGTGTTGGCAACTAAACCAGTTCTAACGGACATGACTGGTTTGCCGATACATTCGTTTTCCAATGTCTTTTAATTTGGACTTTCTCTTTCCTGTCGCAAGTTGTTTGCGCATATTCCTCATATAGATCCATATTGCTCCTCTTTGGGATTCATGTTCCATTTCTATTTTTATCCATTCGTCCGATGACTCCTACAGAATTCGCATTTTTCCTCTCGTTTGATGCACCACTTATGATGTTCTTTCATAGTCTTTTTTCGTTGTGATGGTTTGACATTTTCCGCAAGTAATCTCGTTATATTCAACATTCATTTGTGGTGACTTTCGGCTTCCTTCATAAGTCCCTTTCCCATTCGCATTCTTTTACTCGCATTGAACCAATAGATTATTGATTTTTTGTTGTGGCTTTATCCATTGTTCGTAGGATCTTCATCTCTTTCGATCGTTTCGTCACATCCAGGGCATTTTAACATTTTCGCTTCTATTACTTTTCAATCGTACAATCTGTACATATTCTACATCCGCATTTGTCTGTATCGCTTCCAATCAGTATTCTTTACATTTACAACAATTTTGAGTCTAATTCCTTAATATCGTCACAGCACTCTAAATTTTTTTCTTTCATATTCCGTCAGTAGCTTCGGGATGGATTCCCTCGCTTCCTCTTATTCCTCTCGATGATTGATCTGCATATCTACAAACAATTTTCTGATTAATCGACGTTGCTCTTACTTTTATCGTTTATTTTTAACATATTTACAAGGTAGCTTATTTTACTCCCTGTTGAAATCCGGTTCCGGGGTGAATCTGGCATCGATTGCTATATATCCACCCAACTTGCCTGGAAATAATGCTGTTGGGCTGTTACGGTAATCTTCTAATTTCGTCAGCTTGCCATCCTAATTTGATCTGCTAATTGTTCATTTATTCTTAATTGTAGTATTTTTCTCTGTCTCTTCAGTCTATAAGCTTTGTTGGGTAAGCCCTCTGTTCACCACTTTCTGTTAATACTAGATGAGTGTCCACTGAGTTTGCGCATTGTTAGTTAATTAGTGTCCATATTCGCATTGCTCTCCATGTTTCTCGATTCCTGATCCTGGTATTTCATGATCCAATTCTACAATCTCTATGGGTAACGTGGCAGCTGCTGGTTGTTGAATTCCTTCTGTGAACGGTGGTATTCTAACTTGATTTTGTTGATTCGCATTATTCCGGATCATCTGTTATTATAATACGTCATTAATTTCTCGGACATTCATTCCTGTTTGGTTATTGTTTCTTCTGACGCAAATTTGTACAAATATTATATCTACTTATTATTGCTACTATTATACTACAATATAATATTCTACAACATATACAACGTTTTTCTGTTGTTTTTACCCATCGTCCCCGGGGACCTCTATACGCATGTGTCCCGTATATCCCGTATTTCTCATTCATTATCTGGTAACCATCAAATTCATTGACCATTGTTGTGCTTCGATAATGGGCGGTTCTTTTAACCAAGAGTCCACTTGTGCTGGAATTTCCTATGATTTCATATTCTTCGGTTCTTTCTGCATCGTATTGTCCCTACTTCAATATCGTAATTGAAATTTTCCTACTGCCGGCCATATCTCTCTTGTTGGTATTCTTTCTGCATTTGGCTGGTTCTCACTAGGTTTGAAATTATTACATATTACTAGCTGCTTAATTATGCTGTGTTATCCAATCAATTTTTTATCATGTAATTCTTTCGTAGGGCTGCATAGTTGTGTTTTCTCTGCAAAATTGGTTGTCTCCATTATTTTCTTCGGTTGTACATTTTAAGTGCTTTCTGAGTTTGTAATGCTTCGTGAATTGAAAGGTTTTGGTTGTCCATCCATGAGCAATTCCTTTTTGCCATGTCCGTTATTTGTTTTTCCTCCAGATGGTTTGTTATAGATTGACCGTCGCGTTTGACTTGGGTGGTTTCCTTGTTATCGTTCTCCAATGTTCATGAGTTCCTTTTTGGATATTTATTACATATTTTCCAAGTTTTCTTTTCGTTGGGATACGATACTTTTGATTCGTTATAGTTTTGCTTATTTCACATTGGATTCTTTTGTTTACTGTTTCATTTCCTTTGGGTTCGTATACACAGATTTTTGTGATAGGTTTTTCACCTGTGTTCTCAATTAGTATTTCCTCTTCATTTGCTGCATTTGACTCTATGTTTATTATTACTGCTTTACTTTCTCTGATCTGGCGTTGGTACGGTTCCTCTTTTGTTTCTTTTTCCGGATGTTTCGTCGTGGTTGATTCTAGTAATTTTCTTGTTATTGATTTCCAGTAATCATCTCTTCCTTTCCGAACGTGTACTATATACTTTCCGCGTTTTCTTTTAATTGGGATGCGGTATTTTTGATTTTTGATATCCTCGTTTGACTGACATTTGATTCTTTCATTCATCGTTCCGTTCTTTTTAGTTTCAAATATACAGACTTTTGTAATGGGTTCTTTGCCCATATTTTCAACTATTATTTCCTCTCCACTCTTTGGGTTTGATTCCACTTTTATTATTATTTCTTTATTTTCTCGTACTCGACGTTGATATGGCTCTTCTTTTGGTGTTGTGAATTTTTCTCCCAGGGTTTTGGCTAATGTGCAAGTTATTATAATGTCATTGTTGGCACATATTATATATTCTGCATTTCCTTCTAAGCTATCCCATTCGTATTTTTTTCCTGATTTCATGTTCATTTTCCAACAATCGATAATTTTGTTTTGTATACACACTTGTTCAATTGTTTCTATTCCTCTGTTTATTATTCGTAATTTGCCTATCCCTGGCTCTACTTGGATTTTTACGTTTCTATCTTTTGTAGCATCTCTACATACGTCTTTGGTGGTCTGACATGATGATCAGTTTACGGATCGTATTTCCATCTTTCCTGGTTTTCCTATTGAGTCGAATTGGCAACTTATGCTTGTATTCATCGTCAGTTGTAAGCATATTCCTTTACTTGAAATTCCTTTATTGTTTACTGTTCGTATTCTGAACAATTTTATTTCCTTTGTGATGTTTTCGTCGGCTTCCGTTAACTTGATGGACGTAATTAATATCATTATTTTCTGTAGCAGGGTCGGTCGGTTTTGATTTTTTCTTTGTTGTAGTATCTTTCTATTATTTGACAACGTCCCTTGGTTTTGTTTTCTCTCGTTGTTGTTGTTGTTCGATTCTTGACGTTCCTTGTTAGATGATTCCTTTTTCTCTTGTTGCTTGGATTTATTTTTCGTCTCTAGTATTTGGTCTAGTATCTTGATCATCTTGGTTTCTGCTGCTGTCACCTCCTTCCCCATTATTATCTCCATCCGGGGTTTCCTTTGAAATGTCGTCCTCGACATTTATTATTTCGATTATTTCTTCGTATACTTTTATTATTCTTACTTTTATATCGTCCATCTCTTTTATCTCTTGTTTGCTCGCTTGAAATCTTATTTGCTTTCGATGCCATCTGTGTATTATCATTAATAACTGTTCCTTTCTATCTCCGATTCGTATTGCTTCTTTTGGATGATTGGTGAATTTCAGTCCTTCCCATTTTAACATGGCTTTTATTGTCTTTTGGAATGGGTAGTGGGCATATATTGTTTCTTTTAATAGAACGTTTCTGTTTCTTACCATATAGTTTAGATCGAATACTTTGAGTGATGAGCCTTCATAGGTCCATTTCATCAGATTGGCTGCTGCTTCGTCTTGTTTGGCGTCGATAGCTTCCCATAGTGTTTGAATTGTTTTGCCCATCATTTCTCTTTCTCTAATTGTCGCATTACTGGTTATAAATTTTATTGCGCTTGCCTGTCTGGATTTCAGTGCATAATGTAGTACATTATTTTCTCCATTGTCTTTTTCTTTGAACGATGATCCTGTTTTTAGTAGTTCTCTCAGAACTGTTGTAGAAGCATCTGCTGCAACTGCGAACAATAATGGTGTTTGTCCCTCTTCGTTTGATATATTTGAGGTGTGTCCGCATTTCTGCATGAGTTGGATTATATCTATTATCCTTTGAGTGTTCTATGTTGAACAGCATATGTAGAGGTACGTTCCCTTCTACATCTGCCATGGTAAAGATCATGGTATCCTTTCTTTAATGCGGTCATTCCTTTCAACCCATTCTGGCATTATCTCTCTGATGGCTTTTACTATTATATCCATCTTGTCTACATTATCTTGGGTCGCGTTTAGAGTTATTTTGGATTCATCTGGTTTAGGTTCTTCTGCAGTGTTATTTGCTGTCGCTTCTATTTTTCGACTCATCGTTAGTCCGTTTATACTCAGCTGTTGGGTTGTGATCTAGTTTGCATACCTCGATTCTCTGGTTCTTTTGTTATTGTTCTAGGTATCGCTTTACATCTGCTCACGTTTACGTAGATAGGCCTAGTGAGTGGGTTATTGACCAATTTACTCGAGCATTATTCTCGCTTACATACATTATTTCATAAGGTCCTTTACCACTTCTTTGTAGTTTTCTGGCTACTCCTGGGATGATTTCTGGTGTTGCGATTATTACCAGTCTCCAACTGAAAGTTATGCTCGCGTACGTCTCTCTTTTTATCGTGTAATTCTTTATAGCTCTCTTGATTAAATCTAATATTCATACCTGCTGTTTTCCAGATCTCTTGCATTCGCTCTCTTTGAATCCTGTTACATATCATCAATTTCCATATACTGTGATATCGGCGGTTGATATTCTAAGTCTATCGGCATGTTGCATTCTCTGCCGTACATCAATTTGAATGGACTCATTTTAGTAGCTGAATGAATCGACATTCTATAGGCCATAAGGCATGGATTTATATATCTATCCCAATCTTTTTGGTGTCTGCTTACATAATTTGACATCATTTCAATTAATATGCCGTTAAATCGTTCGGTTTGACCATTTGTTTGTGGGTGGTATGGTGATGTTCTCAATTTCGCAATTCTGAAGTAGTTCGTTACTTCCTCTATGATTTCGCTCATAAAGTTGGTTCCCTGATCAGTTAGGATCTGTTTGGGTGTTCCATATCTACAGCATATCTCTTCTACTAGGATTCTCGCTATTGTTCTGGCTTTTTGATCTGGTATTGCGAATGCTTCCGGAAATTTTTGATAAATAATCTGTCACTACCAATATGTAAATATTTCCATCGTTGGTTTCTGGTAGTGGTCCTACTACATCCATTGCGATCATCGTCATTGGTTCTGGTGGAATTGGCATTGGCTTCAGCGGTGCTTTCAATTTACTTCCTGTGCTTTTTCTGGTTGCACATATCAGACAATTCTTTATCCATCCTTTTACGTCTTCTCCGATATTTGGCCAATAATATTTTTGGCGCAGTCTTGCTTCCGTCTTTTTTGCTGACATGTGTCCTCCAAGTTTTCCATCATGATATTGCATCAATACTTCTTTTCGTCTACTTTCTGGTAAACACATAAGTCGTTTCTCGCCATCCATTAATAATAACCATCCTTTTTCTATGGTATATCGGTGTCTGTGTTTTTCCATATGCTCTTTTAATTTACTGTTATTTTCGAAGATTTTCATATCGTTAGTTTCTATGAATTCGATTATTGTTTTCAACTCCTCGTCTTCCTTCTGCTCATTTCTCAATTTTGTGAAGTCGATATCTTCTGCGATGATCATGCATATTCGTCTTACATCATGATCCATTAGTTCCTCAAATACGAATCTTGACATGCAATCTGCGTTAGCGTTGGCTTTTCCTGATTTGAATTTTATATACGGCGAGTATTCTTGTAGCTGCATTGCCCATCTCATCAATCTACTAGAGGCTTCTTTGTGTTGGCCTAACCATACTAATGGTTGGTGATCTGTAGTGATATATATCTCGTGACCCCCATAACAAATATTTGAAATGTTTAATAGCTTGGATTATTGCTAATGCTTCCCTTTCGGTCACAGAGTAATTCTTTTCATGTTTCTTGAATGTTCGACTGTAATATCCAATGACTCGTTCTCTTTTCTCATCATCCCATTGTCCTAGTACTGCTCCAGATGCATATCCGCTTGCGTCTGTCGCTAACAAAAACGGTTTCTTAAAATCCGGGTGTACGAGTATTGGTGCTGATATTAGTTTATCTCTGAGTGTTTCAAAGGCTGTTTGTTGTTCCTTTTCCCATATAAATGGGGTATCTTTTTTGGTTAATTCTTGTATTGGTTTTGCAATAGTTGCATAACTCTTGATGAACTTTCGATAATATCCACATAGGCCTAAAAATTCTTGCACCTGTGTGACTGTTTTTGGTACAGGGCAGTTCTTTATCTTTTCGATGTTTCTTGGGTCTGGTTCTTTGCCTTTTGCCGACACAATGTGTCCTAAAAAGGTAACTTTTTCCTTTGCCCAATCGCATTTTGATGGTTTCAATTTTAATTTCCATTGTCTTAGTCGAACGAATACGTTTCGGATGTCTTTTAGATGTTGCTCGAAGGTGCTAGAATAAATTAATAAATCATCAATATATACCATACACTGTTTGATGCCATGAGTTACAAAGTTCATACATCTCTGAAATGAAGCTGGTGCGTTAGTTAATCCGAAAGGCATTTTCTTAAATTGATATAGATCTTTTCCGATTGTAAACGCAGTTTTCTCTCTATCCTCCTCTTTGACCTTTATTTGCCAATAACCACTTTTTAGATCTAACGATGTAAAATAAGCTGCTCCGTGTAACGTTTGTAACATCTCGTTTATATCTGGTAACGGGTATGCATCCCGTTTTGTTACTGCATTGAGTCGTCGATAATCTATACAGAACCGTTGTGTTCCGTCTTTTTTCTTTACCATGACCACTGGGAATTGCCATGGCGAGCAACTTGG
Source organism: Schmidtea mediterranea (assembly GCA_022537955.1). Taxonomy (NCBI): domain Eukaryota; kingdom Metazoa; phylum Platyhelminthes; order Tricladida; family Dugesiidae; genus Schmidtea; species Schmidtea mediterranea. The sequence goes on along the minus strand of CM039679.1, from coordinate 203,528,184 downwards.
TTCGATTACTCCTGCGTCTAACATCTTTTGAACTTCTTTTTCTGCTACTGATTTTTGAGCTTCTGCCAACCAATATGGCCGTAGTGTTATTGGGGTATCATCTGTTAATGGTATCGTGTGTTGCGTCACATCACTTGTACCGAGATCTAAGTCAGATGCTGCAAATATATCTTTAAATTCCATTAGCAGTTTTTGTAATTGCTCTTTCTCGGTTTCGTTTAGTAACTGACTGTCAATTGTCCATAATTCTTCCTCTGTTCCCTCGGTTTTCGTTGTTGGGAGTTCAATGTCCATCATTGGTGTTAGTTTCCCCAATCTTTCGTTTTCGTAAATGACTTTATCTTCCTCGTCAAAATTTGTAATGTTGATTGGAATTTCACTGTTGTCGTTTACATACACTATCTCTCTGGCTAATGGCAGTTCTTTCTTTTTCTCAAATTTGTGGTAGGTTCGAAAATCATTTCACCTCTAGTTTCCTCGTTCACTTTCACGTAACAAATCATTTGTGTGCGCCCTGGCACTACTATTTTCTCTGAGCATCTCACTTCTGATTTCAGCATGCATATTCGTCCGGTTTTATCTCTCAACTCCATCGATCCTAGATCTATTATTATTTCTTTTAATAATTACGGCATGAGATCTGTTCCAATTATACAATCTGCGCTCAATCTCCTGATGACTGCTAAGTACGTATTGATTTTCACATTTTTATATTCGATTATCGACCAGATTTTTCCGATGACTGCTACTGATTCCTTGCTGCACGTTATTACATCCATGTTAGCTTCTTCTATACATGGCCATAATCTTCCGGGTATTTTATCCATTTTTATTGCTGAGATGTTTGCTCCGGTATCGATCATTGCTTTTATCTCTACCCCATTTATTTCTATGGGTACCGTTAATGTTGGTCCAGCTAATGTTTGTAACATGGCTATAGTTCGAGTTTCCGGGTCTTGATCCACACTTCTCGATCTTTAGCTAGTTCTTGGTACTAAGTCTGCTCAATTTGGTTCGTATGGTGTCGGATAAATGTTTCGTAATGTTGTTGGTCTTGGTATTGGTACGTGTCTTTCTACCGGCATGTTTCTCTCGACTGATGTTGTTGCTTTCTTTAAACATTCCTATACTGGTGGTGGATGATTATAATGTCCACTATGTCTTATCTTTCGGTTTTCCCATTGTTTGAGTTGTTCTTGAGTTAGCATCTGCGTTCCTCCTTGATTTTCGTCGTTATCGCTGTTATCACTGCTATCATCTTTGAAGTTTATCCATCGTTTCCAGTTGCTCGTTTTCTGTCGCTTCATTCTGGTTTTCTCGGCTTCTAATCTCATTATTGCTTTAAATTTTCGTCCAACTTCTTCATCAGTACCATTCATTTTAGTTAGGATTCCTACTAATCTCTTTATCTTGTGGATATCTTTTGAGTGTCCATGTAACACCATTGTCTTTGCTAAAAACGGTAAGAAACCAATTGCCATTTTCCAGTTGATTTTTCTTTCTCTTTTTGTAAATGTCGAAACATGCTAACATTTGTGTCAGGATCACTCTTACGATTTGAATAATGAGAATTATTCCTAAAATTCCTGCCATCATTTGTCCGAAGATTAAGAATCTTCCCCACATGGCTTTCATCATGTTAGCTGTTGCATGTTGGAAATGGTCTGGTGATAGTAACAGTTCGTAGTTAGGTTTCTCTCCATAGTTGTTACCTCCCGTTATCGTTACAATATTATATAATATTGCTTGTCTTTGTGCTGGAAATAATAAATGTTCTCTGGCTCGTTCCAGATCCTTCGTTTGGTATATTCCACTTTGTGATATATCTACTGGTTTTGAATTCTGCCTCACTAGCCAATTCCGTAAGTCCAAATATTTTTGGCGGTGCTACTATTACTCGAGTTGGGAACTGTAACCAACTTCCATCTCTTATTTCGAATAATGGTCCATATACATTGCTACAACTGAACATATTAGGTACAAATTTCTCTGGATTTATCATCCTTGTTACTGGTTGAGCGAATCTGATTTTTCCTTTATGCATTATTTCTAATTCATTTATGCATTTATCTCTTGGGATTGTTGAATTCTCGGGCAATTTTGCAATTGTTTTTTCACATTTGTACGTGTACATAACTTCTCCAACGATTCTTCCTAAATATCCTTCTTGGAGTGGTAGTAGTGGAATTGCGTTATCTGGATTCGTGATTGCCATTGCTAACTTTGTTTTTAATATTTCTCTGTTCAAGATACAGTCATTTTAAACTAAATCGTAGTATATTTTTTCTGTTGATGCCAATCCTTTATGATATAAGAAATCCATCTTGTTATTTATGTACAAATATAGTTTTACATCCTTGGGGTCTATTTGCGCTTTTGCGTTCGGTACTGCTGTTCGCGATAAGAATATTCCTTTATAATTGGTACTGGCTACCATTTCGTCACATTTGCTCACCATTCGCCCCTTTATAAATCTCATTCCGATAGTAGTGTCAGTTGATATTACTACCGTTGGCGTGACCTCTGATCCGATAGTTGTGGTAATCGTTGGTTTTCCGATTCTTCCGGTTCTTCGTAATTCATCCAGTGCGCTTTTTTGCGTGTTAGTTTCTGTTTCACTGTGCACTCGTCCTTGCACTTCGTCAAATATTGCACTTTTTAATAAGGTGAGTCTACAAGTTCTGGTATCGGCGTGATATACGATTGTTGACATTCCCGTATTGCATGATCTATCCGTTGCTAGACATTGAGGGTACTTTTTCATTGCTTGTGTGTCTGGATCAAAATATCCTTGATATTTTTCTAATTTTACTTGATAGCTTTCAATCACTAATACTCCTTTGACCAGTTGATTCAATAGGGTGTACTCTCCTCCTTGACATGTTCCGTCTCCAGCCGTTATTCTTCCCGCAGCATATACTCGGGTAGTTTTTATTTTTCCTTCCTCGGCTGCTACATTCACTCGTCCAGCTATTGAGATGCATCCTGTCGTGAATCCTTCTTCACATTCGCTCCGCGTTATCGAAACCACTGTTGTTTCCGTTCCAGCTTCTATAATTGTTGAGTGTGAGTGATGTCCGCAGTGAAATGCTACAATTTTTCTTGTTACTGAGCATTCTTTGATTTCTGTTTTAATGAAGTCTACTTCTTGATATACATTATATGATACTGCGGTTGCCGTTGTCTGTAATTTACCAGGGTTTGCAGCTTTACACTCTTCCGTTTCTTTTAGTGAGTATTTATCACCAATCTTTATATTATCACAATCATATACTACAAACGGGTTCTACTCCTTTTATGCACATCATCCATATGAGTATTGTAGTGATTATCGCATTCATCCCTTTTCTGGCTGTCTTTGGATCGCTTGCATTAATTGTCGTTTCGAATTCTGTTAAAAACTCTTTCAACTTTGTTTGCATCATCTCAGTTTGGTCATCTTTACTTTCCAAATTTATAAAAGCTTGCCATCCACCTTGAGTCAAGATGAATGGTTCGATTACTTTTCTGATAATATCCGTTATCGCGAATTCATATCCGTTTGGGTTGTACCTTGGAGTTCGCTTTCTGTATACTACTATTGTATTGTACATCAGATAGGCCATTCCTACCAAATATCTATTTGGGTCGTCTGATCGTTTTGTTAAATGATTTATTATCAACAGTAATTCCTCTGGATCTTTGGTTGTAGTTTGCACTTTGTTGTCCATGATTTTATTTATTATTGGCTTTATTGCTGCCCAAAGCTGTTTTGCTTCCGTTCCGATATTATTAAGTTTTAAATTTCTCTTTATTTCTGGATTTGCTAATCCAAGCATATCGGTTATTAGTCTGTTGATCCATTTTGCTCCTTGTTCTTGGCCTTTCAGTTTTCCTTGCAACTGCTTTGTTACTTGGCTAAGCTTGTTTAGTTTTGTTGTCAATTGATCCATCTGCATTTGTTCTTTAGTTTTTCTTTCTGGAGCTGGTTTATCAATTTTTGGTCGTCCTCTGGATTTCTTTTCCATTGCCGTACCTGTTTCTTTTCGTTTAGGTTGTTCGTCTGTCGTTTCTCTGGATGTTGTAGCTCCTCGTTCATTTATCCAGTTGTCCCATTCGTCTCCTGTTGAGTTTCGGCGTCTTCTCTCTTTCTTTTTACTTTCCTCTTCGGTATCTGGCTCTACTATTTCGACTGGTTGTCTTTGAGCACATCTTGTTCCTGGAATTCGCTTTTCGAGTACACTGATTCGCGGTTTCGCTTGTTCTTGTTGAATTCGCAGTTTCATTTCTCGTTCTGTTTCTACTTCGATCGTAATATATATCGTATCATTTTTTACGAATTGAGGCGTCACATGTTTTTTCAACAGAAATTGTGGTACTCCTCCCGCAACATTTTCAGTGGATTTCGGCTTCTGACTTATCATAGATCTTGGGTCTACTCCCAATTTTTCGCTGTGCCGCCCCTTCCCATTTTCCGGGTTTGGCGATTGAAATTGTGACTTTTCGATTAAATGGCCATTCTAGCTTTCCGTCATATCTACCTCTTGCTAATAGAAAATACACTGATAGATATTTTCCTTTTCCTACCCCGTCTCCGTTTGGGTACACTCTCAATTTCATACGGTATCCTCCGATTTATGTATAGAACTGATGACTTGTAATACCGATGATTTTCTCTTCCTCAGCCGATTTTACTTTTTCCGCCCATCCACCTATCTTCCATGTGTATGGGGCTAATCGAGCTCTATCGTTTATTTCCTCGTCTTCTTCTGGTTGCCATTCCATTTCGTTTATCATTTCTTCTGGTAAATTTTCGTATGGCTCATCTTCATATAATTCCAAGGTTGTTTCATTAGCTGCATCTTCTGGCGCTTCTCCTGGTACGTATTTTCTCCATTTTGGTTCGGTTCTCTCTGTTTTCCATTTCCACTCTTTTGTTTTTTCATCATACACCTTTTTCCATGGTGTTGATCGACATCGCGAATCGTCTATCGGTTGTAATTTTGTGGTTAACTTCGCATCTTGTCTCCATAACTGGTAGATAGTTAGTATTTGGTCCATCTTTCTTTTCATTTCCTCTTGAAATTCTTGGATCTGTTGTTCCTTTTTTGTCGTATTTTTTCTTTCTGGTTCATCCATGGCTATGATATTGATAGTTTGTCCGTCTTCCCATATACCTAATTCGTATATCGGGGGTTCGTTCTCGCGGACTTATTTGTCGTTTGTGATACATTATTGCCACGTCCTCTACCATACCATCATCACTATTCTCGATTATCGGTTGTATAATTTCTCGGTTTATTCGTCGGTATAATTCATGCATTTGACAATCGGGATCCACCAGTATTTCTTTTATTTCATCATTCGGTAATTTTATCTTTATCTTTATTGGCTCGTCTCCCCTCATGTCTCTTTGATGCTCTCCGTATTTGGCTATCAACTCATCTGTTCTCTCGTTATCGAATCTCATAATATCTGTGTCTCGCACAGCTTCTTCGAATATTTTCATTGAAATCGGTCTGGTTAACGATAGTCTGTTAATATATTTTCTAGCTTGATCTATTGCTTGTTCTGTCATTTTTATCTGGTTTTGCCTCATTATCCTTTGTCTCTCTTTTTTAATCCGGGTTTTATTTCTTTGGTATACAATATTTGAATTTTCTGCCATATTTCTGCTGTCGTTTCTTCGCTTTCATTTTTGTTTAACGTTACCACATTTATTCCGTTTGGCCATATTAGAGCATCCGCGAGGTGTATGTCTCGCTTTATTTTCCTTCCTTGGTAATATAAAGGTTTTTTTTTTTAACTGGGTCCTAGCTTTTTCACTACCCAATCATACAACTCGTTTGTGCTTTCGCCTATTGTTGCTATTATCTGTCTCGGTATCTCTGGAAAATCAATAATTACCTGATACTCTTCTCTATCATATTCTTTCAGATTCTCTTGGTACTTTTTTATCATGTCTTTCCATGATGCCGTGAACGTACCATTATCCTGTTGATATCCTTTCGCAATTAGTTTCATTATTCTGCTGTATGCGGTTGTATCTTTGAGGTTTAAGAACATTTGATTTCGGTCTACTTCTTCTACAATCTCATTAATTTCTTTTAATATCTCAGTTTCATCTTCTCTTGGCACGTTCGTTTCCATTTCCTCCAATTAGGATTTTAATTCTTCTTTATACGGTTTGTTTTCCTCACATGATTGAAATATTTCTCCACCCAGACTGCTTATCTCACTTTCGTCTTCGTCTGTTTGGTCGTCTGGTATTCGTCTTAACATATTGATTTGTAGTTGTTCCTCCTCTTTTATTATATTTGTTGGTCCTTTTGTTTGGAACCATATCTATTTTATTCTGTTCTCAATTTGAGCTTCGGTCCATGTGGGCTTTTCTTTTCTGACTCTTGTCTCTATTTTTTGTAGCAGTATCCTCTGGATTCGATTTTTTTGTTATTATTGGTTCTGATATCTTTTCTCTTTCTTGTGACGTTGATGCCTCCTGCTCCTCTTTTTGCAGTTCTAATCTTGGCTCTTCCATTTCTTGTGATACGGCTCTCTTTGCCAGCACTTCTATTTTTGATCTAGTGCTTGCTCTTGCTCTAAATGTTTTAACGCTCCGTCTATTTTTAATATTAGTGCCTTCTTTCTTAGTTACTCTTTCTCTTGTTTTAAGATTGCTTCTTTTTCTTTTAATTGATCTTCCTCTTGCTTTATTTTCTCGAGTGTACTTTCTATCTTTTGTGTCATGATTTCTTTTTCGAGTTCGTCTATCTCATACATTGGTGTTTCCTCATTTTGGTCTTCTATTACCATCATCTCTGCTCGTTTAGTCTCTTGGGTTTCCGGTTCGTCCGGTTTCTCCGTTGTCATTTCTTTTAATTGCCGACGTCTTTGTTTTTCCTCCTCTGTAAATTCCTTGATGGCCTCTATTTTTTCCATCGTATTTAATTCGGTTGTTTTCTCGTTATCGGTTATCATATTTCCTCCCCCTTCGTTCTCAACACACTGCTCCGCAGTGTGAATTTCATCTGGAATTTCCATTCTCATCATATTAATTCTTTTCGGGGTTTTATTTCGATTTTCCCATCTTTGCTGGATTTCTTGAGCTTCCTCTGTTTGTAGTCTTTGCCATTCAGCTTGTTGTTGCTCTTGGTATTCTCTAGTTCGCAGCTCTTGAATCTCCTCATTGCTTCTCATTACATTGATTCGTTGTTGTTGTATATTGGTGGGCATCTTTTGCATCATCTCTTTTAATTCCATGGGCATTCGTTGTAGTGTTTCCCGTAACATATCTATCTCTTGTATCACGTTAATTTGTGGGTTTCTCATAAGATTATTTGGTATTGATTGATTTGACTCTCCTCTTATGTTGCATCGCCTTGCGATGTGTCCTTGTTGACCACAATTGTAGCATGCCTTGCTATCGAGTTGTCTACATATTCTCTCAGTGTGCCCTCGTCTGCCACATTTTTGGCAATTGTGATTCCGGAAACAATTTTCTGATCGATGTCCCATTTTTTGACATGTGGAGCATTTTTCGTTTGCGTTTGGATTGTTCCTGAAATTATTATTATAACTTACTTGGTTATTACCTCTGTCTTCCGGATTTCTCGTTGCTGGTGGCTTGAACATCTGCTGTGCTCTTGGAATAAATTGATTCATAGCTGGATTGATATTGTTGTTTTGATTGTTGGCATTGACTGTTGGCGTTGTTGGTTCCGTGGCCAAGACTGCCACTTGATATCCCAGTCCAAGATGGGCTTCACATCTATTTGCGATTGCTACTGCCTTATCTAGTGTTTCTGGTGCCAAGCATCCAAGGTTGGCTCGTATGTCTTCTCTTTTGATTCCTCTTATGAAGACGTCTACCATTTTATCTTCGGGCAAATCTGCATCTCCGAAGGCTTCTTTACACAGTTTCTTTAATTCACATGCATATACTGCATTTGATTCATCTCGTCTTTGTTTTCGATGTAGGAAGTCCAATATCTTCCTATTTCCCTTTTTCTCTATTCCGAATATTTTTACTAAAAACTCTTTAATCTCTGTCCACGTTGTTACATCTCTCGCTTCATCCACAAATACATCTTGTGCGCTTCCTTTTAAATATAAGGGCAGTCGCTCTTTTACTTTTTGATCTGTCCAGTGGCAGATATTTTTATAAACTTCGAATTCCTTTATAAATGTGTCTAATTTGTTGAGGCTGCCGTCGAACGGTTCTCCAGTAGTGGGATGTGTCATATCCAGCACATGTCATATCCAGCACACTACCCCCTCCATCCCCCCCGCCGAGAGAAAATTTTTCTAAGTCCAAAAGTACAAAAAATTTTTAAGACAAAGACAATGACTCATTCAAGGTCATTTAAACAAAGACCATGACTCATTCAAGGTCATTGGATGACTCATCAAATTTTATAATATATATTTTTAATTTAATTTATTTTTATTTAATATACTTTAACTGTTTGTTTTAATCAAGTCAATTATTTTATTATTTTATTTTTAAATTATATTATTATTAAATTTATATTGTTTGTTTTAATAAAGTCAATTATTTTATTATTTTATTTATTTAAATTTACTACTTATAAAAATAAGTAGTATATATTTTGTAAATTTATTTTATTATTATTAAATTAAATTGTTTGTTTTAATCAAGTAAATTATTTTATAAATATTATTATTATTTGTTTTAATCAAGTCAATAATATTTTTTATTTTTAAATTATATTATTATTAAATTAAATTGTTTGTTTTAATCAAGTCAATTATTTTAATATTATTATTATTACTTATTATTGTTATTATTATTAATATTATTATTTTTATTAATTTTATTAATATTTTTATTATTCTTATTCTTATTATTTTTAATAGTATTATTTTTATTATTATTATTATTAATATTATTATTTTTATTATAATTTTATTATTATTATTATTATTATTATTGTTTTTATTATTTTAATTATTATTATTATTATTATTATTATTATTGTTATTATTATTATTATTATTATTATTATTATTATTATTATTATTATTATTATTATTATTATTATTATTGTTATTATTGTTATTATTATTTTAATTATCATGATTTTTATTATTGTTACTATTATTATTATTATTATTTTTATTATTATTATTGTCAAGGTCATTCAAAAGTAGGTCAAGGTCATATTATTTTTAAACATTTTAAAATTTTAATTTACTACTTATTTTTATAAGTAGTATATATTTTGTAAATTTATTTTATTATTATTATTGTTATAATTATTGTTATTATTATTATTATTATTTATTTTTTTTTTTAATAATATTGTTATTATTATTAATGTATAATAAAAACAAAACAACTACATAAAACTATTATTATAAGGAAATAATTTTATTATTATTATAATTGTTATTATTAATATTATTATTTTTATTAATAATATGATTAATAATATGATTAATTAATATGATTACTAATTTTATTATTTTTATTTTTTATTATTATTGTTGTTTTTATTATTATTATTGTCAAGGTCATTGGATGAGTCTTAATTTTTTTTTTCAAGGTCATTTTAAAGTATGTTAAGGTCATTTAAAATTTCATAAGGTCATACTATTTTTAAACATTTTTAATATAAATTTACTACTTATTTTTATAAGTAATGTTTTAATATTTATTATTATTATTATTTTCAAGGTCATTGGATGAGTCATAATATTATTTCAAGGCCATTTAAAAGTAGGTCAAGGTCATAGTATTTTTAAATATTTTTTTTTAATATACTACTTATTTTTTATAAGTAATGTTTTAATGTTTTTTTTATTTTAATTTTATTATTATTATTGTTATTATTATTATTTTTATTATTATTATTTTTATTATTATTATTATTATTTTTGTTATTTTTATTATTATTAATATTACAAGTTTTTATTATTATTATTTTCATTATTATTTTATATAAATTTTCAACAAAGTATATACAATTAATATTGAATAGAAAAAGTTTGTTCAATTGTGTTTCACAGTAGATAAGGATAGAACAATTGTAAATGTTTGTAAATAGTTAAAGAAAAATTTTATATTTTTAAGAAAATATGTGCAAATAAATATCAAAACTAATTATGGCTCAAATGTGTGTGTTAAACCATCGATATGTTACAGTGTTTATGGAAAAACTTTAATGAAAATATGTTTAATTTTTCAACAATTTATGAAATATTTATTTTATGGCTAATAATGTGTATGTGTTAAATCATAAAAATAGTTCAATATTTATGTAAAGTTTGAGATTGTTAAGAAAATGTATATAATTTATGATACACACGTGTTTTTGATTGAAATATGTGTGTTTGTTTTACCGATATAAGAAAAACTATGGACAATTTTTAAGAAAATACACGTAATTTATGATTATCATGAGATTAGAATTTGATTAAAGTTGTGAGAAAGTTGTTAAATTTGAGATAAAACTGATTAATTTGTAAATAATGTTATTATTTTGAAGAAATTTTAAAATAAGACCTTCAGCAAATTGGTAAGAAAATAGTAGTTATTGAGTAATACTTATTAAAATTACCAAAGTTTTATAATTTTTGACAAGTCTTGATAGATCTTTAATAAAATTTGTTAGTACTTTGAATAAGAATTTTAAAAAAAAAAGTTTCAACACAGTAGCAAATCGTAAAGAAACTAGTACTTATCAGTTAATTAAATTACCTAAGTTGTAAAATAATTGAAAAAATTTGTTAGATTTTTTAAAATTTTAAGATTGTTACGTAATTGTTCTAGGTACTTGTTGAATGAAAATTAATGTATTTTATCAACAGCTCATAGTTTTTAATCTTACAATTTCTCTTCATTCCTGGAAATAATCGTAAATATTTAAATTATTCAGAAAATTGTCAATAAAAACATAAATATTAGGTAACCAAATACTTTTAAATACTAGTCAATTTTAGTTTTTAATTTAATTACAAATATAATAATAATAAAATAAATACTTGTATACAAATAGTAACATGAATCAATCAATTTCTTAGAACTGAAATCTTATGGATATATTCTGATTAACCTTAAATCAATGAAAAAAGTAACAATTTCCCTAAGTATTTTATAAATTCAACCAACTCAATCCCCTTTAAAAAAAATACTATAAATTCGACTCTCAACCAATCATTCCTCTTCAAATGTCATTTTTCACTCCATTATAGCAACTATATTCATAATTTTTATAAAAGCCTATCAAGTAGATAATATTTACCTTTTGAATACCAATATTCATTCCAGTAAATTTCTTTAGAAATATTATAAATTACTCTCTTGACCAATCATTTTCCATCAAATAACAATCTTTCCAGATATATTCAATATTTTTCATAAAAATCATAAAAATACCAATTTAGATAATATTTACCCTTTAAATAACAATATTTAACCAACCTAACCCCCTTAAAAATGACAACAAACTTGTTAATTGACTATTTCTCACTAAAATAAATTCCACTCTTGACTAATCTTTTCCAATCAAATAACACTTTCCCCTACTCTACCAACTATATTCACTATTTTTATAAAAATCACCTATTAAATAACGATACTTAACCGACTCAACACCTTAAAAATATCAACAAATCTGCTGTTAATCGATTATTTCCCTTTAAAAGATCATAAATTCTCTTCTTAGCCAATTGTTTTCCCCTAAAATAAAATTTACTCTTAACCAATCATTTCTCTTTAAATGACATTAATCCCAACTATATTCATTATTTTCATAAAAATACCGATTTATATCGATATTCAACCGAATAAATCTCTTGCAATCATCTTAAAATAAAATTCCTTTCTTGACCAATCAAATCCCCTTAAAAATATTATAAATTCGCCTCTCAACCAATCATTTCTCTTTAAATTACAATAATCCCCGCTATATTCATTATTTTCATAAAAATCACCAACATATCGATATTCAACAGAATAAATTTCTTGAAATCCATCTCGTGACCAATTATTTCCCCTTAAAAGATCATAAATTCTCTTCTTAAACAATCATTTCTCTTTAAATGACAATATTTTCACTCTCTTAAAAGATTTACACACATATTGATATCTAACTGAACAAAGCCCCTAAAAATATTATAAATTCCTCTATATTCTCCATTTATAAAATATTTATTCTTTGAATACAGATATTCATCCTACTCAACTCCCTTAAAAATGACAATAAACTTGTTCTTAATAGATTATTTCCCCCTTAAAATTTCCTCTTAACCAATCATTTCCCTTGAAATCACATTTTCCCCCACTGCACCAACAATACACATATTTTTGGTAATAACCTACAAGGTAAAATTTCTTTAGAAATCTATATTTAACCGAATAAGATCTTTAAAAATTCATCATTTGGATCATATTTACTATATGTATTCAACCAATCAAATTCTCTTAAAATAAAAATCTTAATTTTACCAATAAAAATAAATTTTCTTTAAAGTATTACAAAATTGTTATCGATACCCAACATTTTCCGTCGAAAATCACCACAATTTGATTCTGGCAACACATTCAATCAAATAAAAAATTCATCAAAAATGACTAAAATCGAATAAAGTCTATGTTTCCCACATAAATTTAATTATTGTAAAATCACAAAATATATATCATGTTGCTCATTAAAATTAATCAGTAAATCAAGTATAAATTCAATAAAAATTACCAGTCAACCCATAGATATAATTCAACGATTTTCATATGTATATTGTTAACCACACTGAGCATCCTCTTAAAAATCTCTACAATATACTACTTTTGTGATTGATATCCATGAAATCAATAAAATTGAAAATGAAAGTAATTATCGATCTCTTTTTAACACTGTAAAATCAATTAAAATCTTAGGTTTCACTAAAATATTTTTAAAAATTAATTGATTTAATCAACTATTTAAATAGAACATAAAATTATAATTAAAATATCATTAAATCTATCAGTCAATTTGATTCTAATTCTTAAATAATTATCTTAAATAGATGTTTCATAAACATTTTGATCCTAAATTTAACTTTTATTTAAAATAATCCTAAAATCAAGTCAAATCTAATAAATTATCAAGAAATTAAGTGTTTCTAAATTATAGATTTAACCTAATTTCTTCAATAATTTCTACAAAAACATAATCAAACCCTAAATCTATTAAAATTCAGAAGAAAACCATAAAATTCACAAAGATGATTAAAATTTACTAAAATAAATACCTCGTAAAACTAGATATCACTTAAATTATCATAAAATTTCCCTAAAAGCTCTAATTGATTTACATAGCCTAAAATTATTTTATTTTTGTCGAGTACAACCTAATCTATTAAAAGATGTTATTTATTTAATTAAATTTTCATTGAAAATAACAAGTCAACAAATAGAATTTTAATTAGTAGTAGTGATTATATTCTATAAAGAAAATTTTAAGTGAAGAAGCAATGTTGGTGAAAGAGTACATTAAGTGTCTAAAATCATTGAAATTACTGGGGAAAAAAGTGGGATAGTTAAAGATATCTACTAAATAGATGAAATATCAATTGATATATTAAAACATTACAAGGATAATATACTTTGAATGGAGAAAATATACATCGAAGAGGAAAATATTCGTTGAAGAAAAAAAACATTCATTGAATAAGGAAAGCATTAATTGAAGAGAGAAAATATTCATTAAAGAGGAAAGCAATCATTAAAGTGAGAAAATATGAATTGAAGCTACCAAATATTCACTGAATCGAAAATTGCTTATAATAAATTAGATTGTAAATTTCTCAATGATGAGATGAAATATCAATTAAATATTGGGAAATACTTTAAATGGAGTCTGTATTATTCACTGTTCAACAAATATACTTAAAAGATGAAAATATTCACTGAAAATGAATATACTATAAGAGTGGATGAATTAAAAATTCAATTAAAAATTATTAACAATTGAGTTGATTTCATCGGTCAATTATATTTAAATAGGGATATATATTTTTTGATGGACACTTATGGGCGGAGGAATAGTTATTAAAAACAATAAACGCGCGCGCGCGTATACTAAATTCGGTGGATGTATACAAATCCAACGAATGTTCAACAAATTCAAAGAAAATTCAACAAATCCAACAAATATATCGATAAGCGTAATTTTGTGGGTAGAAATTCCAGTCTAACATTTGGCCCTTATTAAGGAATCGATGCCATTGCACAAGTATCGCATAGCCCCAGCTATCAGAATACTACAGCCCAAGCTATGACAGCAAGTACAATTTTTTCAGTCGAGACATTGATGATTTATTTGATTGATGTGTATATATTTTTATCGATTTCTTTTTATGTTCTTGATTTTTTATTAAATTTTATTATTAAAATATCATATGTAAAACTTTTCTCATATGTTAAGCTATGACATGAATATTATATCAATAGTAAATTCAAAACACATTGAATGATATATTTTGAATGAACATTATGGAATTTATTGCTATTAAGAATTATTGTCTAAATGTAATTAATTTTGAATAAACTTATATTTAAATATTTGTTTTTGTTGTAACTATTGACAAGATATTATTTTTTTAATTCTTAAATTATTCTATTATTTAAAGTTATATTTGAAATTTAATTAAAATAATTTTTTATTGATTAGTAAATAGAATATTTGATTTAGTTTTATACTCAAATAAAACTTTTTGACAAACTTAAAATATTTTGAATAATCTCTTTATAAATTTATGGTTATAAATAAATATTATCCAAATGTTAAATTATTTTCATATATTATTTATTCAATTGTAACTATTGACAACATAATAATTTAAATTCAAAAATAATAATAACATATCAAAAAATGATTATTATTTATATAAGTAGAAAATACATCAATTTTCTGAATTATATAATATTACAAAAAACTAAATGTTTCTTATAATCATAATACCAAATTATTTATCTATTCAATGTATTGTTTACTATGCTCCTTTATTTGTTTGACTTTCTACTACATTCTTCCTACTTGTTATATTGTATCAGATACGCGCGCGCGTTTATTGTTTTTAATAACTATTCCTCCGCCCATAAGTGTCCATCAAAAAATATATATCCCTATTTAAATATAATTGACCGATGAAATCAACTCAATTGTTAATAATTTTTAATTGAATTTTTAATTCATCCACTCTTATAGTATATTCATTTTCAGTGAATATTTTCATCTTTTAAGTATATTTGTTGAACAGTGAATAATACAGACTCCATTTAAAGTATTTCCCAATATTTAATTGATATTTCATCTCATCATTGAGAAATTTACAATCTAATTTATTATAAGCAATTTTCGATTCAGTGAATATTTGGTAGCTTCAATTCATATTTTCTCACTTTAATGATTGCTTTCCTCTTTAATGAATATTTTCTCTCTTCAATTAATGCTTTCCTTATTCAATGAATGTTTTTTTCTTCAACGAATATTTTCCTCTTCGATGTATATTTTCTCCATTCAAAGTATATTATCCTTGTAATGTTTTAATATATCAATTGATATTTCATCTATTTAGTAGATATCTTTAACTATCCCACTTTTTTCCCCAGTAATTTCAATGATTTTAGACACTTAATGTACTCTTTCACCAACATTGCTTCTTCACTTAAAATTTTCTTTATAGAATATAATCACTACTACTAATTAAAATTCTATTTGTTGACTTGTTATTTTCAATGAAAATTTAATTAAATAAATAACATCTTTCAATAGATTAGGTTGTACTCGACAAAAATAAAATAATTTTAGGCTATGTAAATCAATTAGAGTTTTTAGGGAAATTTTATGATAATTTAAGTGATATCTAGTTTTACGAGGTATTTATTTTAGTAAATTTTAATCATCTTTGTGAATTTTATGGTTTTCTTCTGAATTTTAATAGATTTAGGGTTTGATTATGTTTTTGTAGAAATTATTGAAGAAATTAGGTTAAATCTATAATTTAGAAACACTTAATTTCTTGATAATTTATTAGATTTGACTTGATTTTAGGATTATTTTAAATAAAAGTTAAATTTAGGATCAAAATGTTTATGAAACATCTATTTAAGATAATTATTTAAGAATTAGAATCAAATTGACTGATAGATTTAATGATATTTTAATTATAATTTTATGTTCTATTTAAATAGTTGATTAAATCAATTAATTTTTAAAAATATTTTAGTGAAACCTAAGATTTTAATTGATTTTACAGTGTTAAAAAGAGATCGATAATTACTTTCATTTTCAATTTTATTGATTTCATGGATATCAATCACAAAAGTAGTATATTGTAGAGATTTTTAAGAGGATGCTCAGTGTGGTTAACAATATACATATGAAAATCGTTGAATTATATCTATGGGTTGACTAGTAATTTTTATTGAATTTATACTTGATTTACTGATTAATTTTAATGAGCAACATGATATATATTTTGTGATTTTACAATAATTAAATTTATGTGGGAAACATAGACTTTATTCGATTTTAGTCATTTTTGATGAATTTTTTATTTGATTGAATTTGTTGCCAGAATCAAATTGTGGTGATTTTCGACGGAAAATGTTGGGTATCGATAACAATTTTGTAATACTTTAAAGAAAATTTATTTTTATTGGTAAAATTCAGATTTTTATTTTAAGAGAATTTGATTGGTTGAATACATATAGTAAATATGATCCAAAAGATGAATTTTTAAAGATCTTATTCGGTTAAATATAGATTTCTAAAGAAATTTTACCTTGTAGGTTATTACCAAAAATATGTGTATTGTTGGTGCAGTGAATGAAAATGTGATTTCAAGGGAAATGATTGGTTAAGAGGAAATTTTGTGATATTTTAAGGGGAAATAATCTATTAAGAACAAGTTTGTTGTCATTTTTAAGGGAGTTGAGTTGGTTGAATATCTGTGTTCAAAGAATAAATATTTTATAAATGGAGAATATAGAGGAGGAATTTATAATATTCTTAAGGGGCTTTGTTCAGATAGATATCAATATGTGTGTAAATCTTTTGAGAGAGTGGAAATATTGTAATTTAAAGAGAAATGATTGGTTGAGAGGTGAATTTATAATATTTTTAAGGGGATTTGATTGGTCAAGAGAGGAATTTTATTTTAAGATGATTTCAAGAGATTTATTCGGTTGAATATCAATATGTCGGTGATTTTTTATGAAAATAATGAATAAAACTGGGATTAATCTCATTTAAAGAGAAATGATTGGTTGAGAGTAAATTTTATTTTAGGGGGAAAACAATTGGCTAAGAAGAGAATTTATGATCTTTTAAAGGGAAATAATCGATTAACAGCAAATTTGTTGATATTTTTAAGGTGTTGAGTCGGTTAAGTATCGTTATTTAATAGGTGATTTTTATAAAATAATGAATATAGTTGGTAGAGTAGGGGAAAGTGTTATTTGATGGGAAAAGATTAGTGAAGAGTGGAATTTATTTTAGTGAAAAATAGTCGATTAAGAACAATTTTGTTGTCATTTTTAAGAAGCTTGAGTTAGTTAAATATTGTTATTTAAAGGGTAAATATTATAGAAATGTGTATTGTTATGATTTTTATGAAAAATATTGAATATGGCTTGAAATATTGTTATTTGTTGGGAAATGATAGGTCAAGAGAGGAATTTATAATATTTTTAAAGGAATTTACTGGAATGAATATTAGTATTCAAAGGGTAAATATTATCTACTTGATAGGTTTTTATGAAAATTATGAATATAGTTGATATAATGGAGTGAAAATGACATTTGAAGAGAAATGATTGGTTGAGAGGCGACTTTATAGTATTTTTAAGGGGATTGAGTTTGTTGAATTTATAAGATACTTAGGAAAATTGATACTTTTTTCATTGATTAAAGGTTAATCAGGATATATCGATAAGATTTCAGTTCTAAGAAATTGTTTGTTTCATGTTACTATTTATTTGATTTTATTAAAATATTTGTAACTCAATTAAATTAAAAACTAAAATTGACTAGTATTTAAAACTTTTTTGTTACCCATTATTTAGGTTTTTTTTGACAATTTTCTGAATAATTTAAATATTTACGATTATTTCCAGGAATCAAGAATTTAATAATTATTTATCCGGAAATTGTAGAATTAAATACTATGAGCAGTCGATAACATACACTAATTTTCATTCAACAAGTACCTAGAATAATTACCTAACAACCTTATAAAATTTTAAAAAATGATCTAATAAATTTTTCAATTATTTTACAACTCAGTTAATTTTTTAATTGATAAGTACTATTCTCTTTAAAATTTGCTACTATGTTGAAGCTTTCTTTAAAAAATTTTATTTAAAGAATTAACAAATTTAATCAAATTTATTTAAAATTTACATCTTTCCCACTACTTTAATCAAATTCTATTCACCAGCTAACCACAATTTAATAAAAATAATTTCTACAAAGACTAATAGACAATCACATACATTTTTCCTATAAGTTTGGGTTTTCAGTAAGTGATATCGGTACACAAGAACCTATGTATGTATTGAAGCATGGTATCAGAAATTATAGTTATTTGATTTTAGTAATGCTGTAGATATTAATTTTTTTTTCCTATCAGTTTTATTCAAACCTTTAGCATCTTTGAGTTAATAATTTAAAGAGTCGAATCATTTTCAATAAATATATGAAAATTTATTCCAAGTACAATGAAAGTAATATATGTTTCGAGAAATTAATTTAAGTATCTTTTTCTAATCAAGTTTCTTTTCACTAGCAATTAGATTAACCACTACTTGTACTTACTAATTAATTTATCATTCAGTAAACAATAAGAGTTGGGGGTGAATAGAAAATCTATAAAAATAAATTTAAGTAATTATTTGATGAGTTAGCAATTAATTTATTTAGGGACGTGTGAAAAATAAATGAAAAGGTTGACATTAATCTTTGAAAATAACGTTTAGTAATTGTTCATTGTTGGACGCAATTAAAAATATTACAAAAATGGTAGAAAAATTTCAATTTTTTACAAAATAATTTCAATAAATCACATACAAGACTGTAAAGAAATAAATTTTTATTCAGAGAAAATACAACAATTGATTGAGCTTCAATGATTAATAGTTTCTTGATAGCAATCAGGTAACTAAACAACAAAACAATTTGGAGACATCAATGATCGATAAAAAAGTCGAGAAGTTAATGAAATTGTATTTCTTTTGATTGTTCAAATTTATATGTGCTTTTATTTAAAGATTTCTTGGTCAGTAAAAATTTTTTGATATTGATTTGTTCGGTAACTAGTTATTGATAACATATTGTGAGTATGTGAATAACCATGTATTTTAAGGGGAAATGATTGAGAGAAAATTTTATTTTTTAAATGGGTTAAGTTGGTTGAATATCGGTGTTCAAAGAGTAAATATTATTTAAATATGTCATTTTAATGAATAAGTAAATTATTGAATGCCTAGTATGTATAGAGAGTTGTACAGTACTCAGTTATTTGTACACAGTACCTAGTGATTGTTGTTCAGTTATTAATGGATTATTCAGTGTGTATCAGTATTCAGAAGTTGATACCAAGTAAATATAACAATGGATTTGGTTTCAATGAATTTGAATTATTATCACCTCATAACGACAAGGTAACTAAGCAACCAAAAAATTTGGACACATCAATGATCGATAAAATAGTGAAAAGTTAATAAAATTTCAACTTGTATTTCTTTTTGTTAACCTTTTATGTGATTTATTTCAAAATTAGTTGGTCAGTAACCCATCATTAATATTTATTGGTTCAGTAATTAGTTTTTGATATTGATTTGTTCAGTAACTAGTTATTGATAACATATTGTGAGTGTGTGAATAACCAAGTATTTTAAAGGGAAATGATTGAGAGAAAATTTTATTTTTTAAGTGGGTTGAGTTGATTCAATATCTGTGTTGAAAGAGTAAATATTATTTAAATATGTCATTTTAATGAATAAGTAAATTATTCAATGCCTAATATGTATATAGAGAGCTGTACAGTACTCGGTTATTTGTATACAGTACCTAGTGATTGTTGTTCAGTTATTAATGAATTATTCACTGTGCATGGGTTATCAGTGTTCAGAAGTTGATACCAAGTAAGTTAACTTTTTATGTTTTCTGAAAGTATTATTATTATTATTATTATTATTATTTTATTATTTTTTTTTAAGGATGGTTGCTGCAGAGTGGAGGAGATGGGTTGCTCTTGCGAATGACTACTACCTACCTTAGGCAATACTATGTAACACTGAAACTCAAAAATTTAATTTAATAAAATTCTTTGAAAAAAGTTTTTGAAAAATTTCTTTGAAAATTTGATCGTTATCAACATGTATAAAAAAGTAATAGTAAAAATTATACTAAAAATTTGATTGTAAGATTACATTAAAAATTTTTTCAATTAAAAACATGTGTAAAAATTTCATTGTAAAATTATCCTAAAAATTTCATCTTTAAAAATCATGTATAAAAAATTCCATTGTAAAATTATGTTAAAAATTTTATCATTTAAAAATATGTATAAAAATTGATCGATAAAACTATACTAATAATTTTATTTAATAAATTTTATCATGCAATATTGTCGACTCTTTAACTTTAAAAATTCTTACCTTATGTAATTTACCTTTTGACCCTCTATTTACTTTTAAAAAATTCTTACCTTATGTAATTTGCCCACTATAACTGCTTTTAAAATTTTCAGCTTTAAAAATTACCCTTATGTAACTTAACTGTTGACTCTCTATTTAATTTTAAAAAATTCTTACCTAACCTACCATACTTTACTCTAGGCACCTTAGATTACTTTAAGAACCTTAATTTACTTAAATTTATTCTAACGTACTTTAAATTACTCTGATGTACCTTAATTTACTTTATGAACCATAATTTACTTAAATGTACCCCAATGTACTTAAATTGACTTTCGACCCTTTAATTTACTTTAATTTACCTTAATGTACTCTAATGTATCTTAATTTACTAGAGGAACTTTAATTTACTCTAATATACTTAAATGTATTCTAATGTACTTTAATTTACTGTAATTTATCTAAATTTACTTTAATATACTCTAATGTATCTTAATTTACTTTAGACCCTTTAATTTACCTTAATTTACTTTAATATACTCTAATGTATTCTAATGTACTTTAATTTACTTTAGGTATTTTAAATTATTTTTATCTAGAGCCTAAATTTGCCTATGAAAATTGTGTGAACAAATATGTAATAATTTTTAAATAAATTATCAAACTTGTATGATTTGTCCACAAAAACAGAAAACATTTACGAACCGGAACTGTTTCCTGCATTAAGACTTGTCAAGTATAATCCACTGTGTGTGTGAATGTATTTGCAAGAGGAAAAGTTGTGATGTTATTATTTTGTTAACGTTAAATTTCTTTGATCGTAATCAACGTGTATAAAAAAAAATTCAATGATTAAATTATGCTGAAAATTCTACTTAGAAATCATATATAATTTAAACTTGTGTATAAAAATCATATTTTAAAAATCATAAATAAAAACTACATTGATAAAATTATACTGAAAACAAACCTTGTATAAAAAATCTCATTGTAAAAATTATCCTAAAAATTTTATATTAAAAATTAAACTAAAAACATCGATAAAATTATACTGAAAACAAACCTTGTATAAAAAATTTTCAATTTTTAATTATGTTAAAAATTTATTACTTTGAAAAATTATATTTTAAATTAAAAATTATACTAAAAAATTTTCTTAAAAATAATTGATAAAAAATTTCATCGATAAAATTATACCGAAAACAAACCTTGTATAAAAAATTTTCAATTTTTAATTATGTTAAAAATTTATTACTTTGAAAAATGATATTTTAAATTAAAAATTATACTAAAAAAATTTCATCTTTAAAATTCGTATATAAAAATTCATCGATAAAATAATACTGAAAATTCTACTTAAAATCATATATAATTTATATAAAAATCATATTTTAAAAATCTTATATAAAAACTACATTGATAGAAAATTTTAATTAGAAATACTTAAAAAATTTTAAATATTGAAAATAAATTCGAAAATAAATTTTATAAAAAACGCGCCAAAAACTCGAAAAAAATTTCGAAAAAAAAATTAATACACACAAAATTAATTAAGTTGATTACATCATTATGTAATCAAGATAATCCGAAATTTAATCTGCAATAAACCCCCCCCACCGTATTTTTTTTGTATTGCAGTAAGCTCCTAACTACCTACTCAAAATTATTATGTGTGCAAGTTGTCAATATTCATTGAACTATCATATTTAAACAAGAACCTATTTTCAAAAACCATGTCGATACTAACACCTAAATCAGAGCTGAATCAACAAACACATTTGGTAAAAATTATTATAAGTTGCTCAACAATAGTTTATATGGTAAGACTGTAGAAAACTTAAAGAAAAGAATTAATTTAAGATTGTGTAATAATCAGCAGAAAATGATTACATATGTATCGAAGCCAACTTTATGAAAAAGCATCGGATTGCGAATGATTTAATTGCAGCCATACTGGATAAAGATCCAATATATTTAGATAGATCAACGCAAAGATAAACATTATGATACAGAGATTTATAGAAAATTAACTGATACTGGTCTTTATACTTCTCCAGAAATCTTTTGTGAATTTAAGTATAAGATAAATATGGTGAAAGGATTGATTTATCGTTCATGGTCTTTATGTTTTGCTTTTGCTAATTCGGTAAAAAGTGTTGGTTAAGTTGTTGATAAAGAATGGGTATTCTAAATCATTTTTATTGTTGATTTAAAAGAGACTGTTCACAAATTGATTAAAAATCCTAAGGATCCATGTTTTGGAAAGTCTGAGTGTAATTTGTCAAATGAGTGTGAATTGAGTGTTGATCTAAGTAATAGTAAAGATGGATTTGAAAAGAAATTGAGCCTAAATTTGTGTTAGTATTAACGTACTCTGAAGGTTTTACAAATTATAAAAGGAAGTTAAGTAAACAGATGGGAAATTTAGAGTATAAGATCGTCTCTAATTCGTGTAAGGTACGCAATATGTTTATTAATAAATCAAAAACTCCAGTTGGATTGTGTTCTGATCTCGTTTGTCAATTTACATGTAATGGGTGTAATGCCACTTACATTGGATAGACTTCCCGTCATCTCTGTACTCGAGTTCTAGAGCATTGTCGATTGAAGGGTTTGACTAATATTAGTGAGCACACTAGAGGTTGTAAAAGTGAAAAAGGAATGTCTGATTTTAGAATTTTGTTGAAAAGTTTTAATAATTATTTGGAACGCGTGATATGTGAAGGCTTGTTGATAAGGTCATTGGATCCAAAGATTAATGTGCAAAGTGCTGTGACTACGAATGTTTTTAAATAGTTTAAGTATGTTAAATCATGTTTATGTATTGTTTTTTTAAAAAACATTTTTTTAATATTATTAAAATAATTGAATTTTTAAATTACATTATTTTTTAAAAATTATAATATTTATATAAATAAAATTTTAAATTAATTTAAAGTTATTTGAATATATTTAAAAAAAAATTTATTTATTACAAATTTAAATTAATAAAAAAAATTTATTTAAATTAAATGTTAATTCATAATATGTTTAGTTGGTTTTGTGTACCTAAAGATGACAGTTATGCTGTCGAAATATATCGTACAAAAAGTTTTTTATTGGCGTTATCTTTTAATTATTATTACTATTATTATTATTATTTTTATTATTATTATTATTTTTATTATTATTATTATTATTATTATTATTATTATTATTTTTATTATTATCCTTATTATTATTATTAAATTTTTAGTAGGGATCCGCTCTTATTTCTTTCTTATTAGAATATTTTAATTATATAAACAATTGAGCCGCACTCCACTCTAATTTTACAGTTTTCGAAAAAGAATTTTAATTATTTTGGAAAATTTGAGCAGCCCATATTTTCCATCTCAACTTAATAGAATTTATTTAGTTCTTAAATATTATTTAAATTACTCATTTTTTATGTATTTGGTCGTTCGTATTAATCTTTTTTCGACAACTTTCCAATTTAACTGTTGCAATGATTTTGCGATGATTTCCACACTACCCTTCCCTTATCCATGACATTAAGATCTATTTGTGTCCACATTGTATTTAATGAGTGCCCACTGGAATACTCGGTGTTAGTGATTTTGAGCCGAATATTGTTTGAAAGTTTATATCGATTTTATCGAAATTTGGTGTAAGGAAGTTGAGCCAAAAGATCCACTCACGAGCTACTTTCTTTCGCTATTTAGTTCTATGATTTGACGTTCAGGCCCGTCGTTACGCTGTGGGCCGGAAAATAAATAAATTGTGGGGTTTATGGTATCTAACCTTTCCAGCTTTTGAACTTATTTATTTCAATTTAATTTCAGCTTAAATATTGACGTTATAATAATTCTCGATTTAGCGGTCTAATTTTTAGGATTATTTTGTTTTATTAAATTTTCAACATAAACATTATCGTTAACAAAATGCTCAAATTGTTTTAAGATTTATTTTTCGACGTAGCAAAGATTCTCGACTCTTTCCAACACTCCCTTCCCATACTCCTCTTCCCTTTGATCTTAGAGTTATCTATGTTGATATTACGATTATAGTGTAATATGAGAACTATGCCCCATGGATAATTGGTTTAAAAAAAAACAGAGACCCCTCTTAAAAAAAATTTCGGGGGAAGGGTTTAATTTTTTTTTGAATTATTTGTTTTTAATGAATGAAAAAATTTTTTTTAATTATTTGTTTTAATGAATGAGAACATTTTTTTAATTATTTGTTTTAATTAATGCATTTTTATTTAATATAATTTTTTGTTTAAATGTTAAAATTAAAAATTTTTAAAAATTTTTTAATTCACGATAAAAAAGTTTAAGTATTTTTTCTCAATTAAAAAGCCTAAAAAATAAAAATCGCCAATGATTGGTCGTACTATAGTGAGAAGTATTTTCGAATAAAATTGGCTCAAACCCGATTAAAGAACCTAAAAATATTTCATCGAATAAAAAGCTTAAGTATTTTTTCATACTTAAAAACCTATAAAAATAAAATTGGATCAAATCGCCTGTCGACTAAAAAGCCTAAAATATATTTGCTCGGTTAAAAATAATGAATTTTTTATTTATATTCATTAATTATTTGTTTTAATCAAATCAATAATATTATTTATTTATATTTTAATTATATTATTATTAAATTAAATTGTTTGTTTTAATGAAGTGAATTAAATAATTATTTTTTATTTTCATTTAATTGTTTTTTTATATTATTATTATTATTTTATTTTATTATTATTAACAATTTTTTATTTATTTTTAAAATTTAATTGTAAGTCTAAGAATAATTTTTCAATGTCAAAAAGAATTAAAAATCTTCGATAAATTTTGAATTGTAAAAATAACATACTTCCGAGTGGTCAGGCAAAGACATCATTTTCCTAAAACAATTTCTTAATTGGCTAGTGATGTTTACAGTCAGATTATTGTTGGCATTGGATTTTGCTAGTGCACTTGTTTTAATCTCTCGTGTTCTAAAATGAAATACTAAACGAGAATGTAAAAAGATTTTGTACGCTTTCAGTTTTTGCCATCCAAGTAAGTCAGAGTCAGCAATTTTCCTAGTATCAGAAACAACTTTCTTAAGAATGTCATATGGACTCTGATCGGTTTCTTCACCCACAGGCACTCCAAGATATTGGTAGAATTCACTTGAAGCTAATCTTTTAATTTTAATGTCATTTATAAGAATTTGACTTTCTGTTTCGATAAGAGGAAGTTCGATATAACCGCATTTTTCAGGACAGTATTCAAAGCCAATTTCAGATGCAATTACAACAGCAATGTTTGTTACTCTCTGTAAGTCGTAAGCAGATTTTGATACAAGAGCAATGTCATCAGCGCACGCAAGGATTTTAACTCCAGATTCACCAATCATAAATGGTTCACATTTAGATCGGGATACCGCTTCAAGAACTGGATTAATTGCTAAAGCAAACAATATCATAGAGATAGGACATCCTTGCTTAACACCTTGTCTGATTGCAATATTTGGAGTCAAGATAGGACCACAACTATAGAAAGTACTTGTATCGGAATACATCCTCTCAAGAATAGTCACAAATTCCTCATCAACCCCAACAAATCGAAGTAAAGACCACATGTAGGCATGAGGAACACTCTCAAAAGCATCCTTAATGTCAAGCCCAAGCAATAGCAAGTTGAGAGTGCTCTAAAGCTGACGAAAGAATTGAATTGTGTTCCACACATCCATCGTGTCTAGAGCCACCTTTCTGACCGATATGCAACAGATTGTTCTTATTTATCCAAAATGTTAAACGATTAGCTAAACAAGAGGCAAACAGTTTGTAGATAACTGAAAGTAGTGCAATTGGACGCCAAGACGACACACTATCATATTTATCACCTTTACCGGGTTTTGGAATTAGCAACGTTTTAAAGGATTTCCAGCTATCTGGTATAACCTTTTTAGAAATAATTTTATTAAATAAAAAAGTTAGTAGTTTACCCTCGGGATCCAGCATCACCAGGTCTCGATATTTTATATCATCAACACCAGGACTTGTGTTGTCAGCTTTCTTGAGCTCAAATAATACCTCAGAATTCGATAAATATTTAAGTTTAAGTTTTTTATCAGAACGATTACAAAATTTAAACACCTTATCCCAAGTTCGGTCTAAAGGAATTTTGTGCTCAAAATTCGTTATAATGTTTTCATATTTAGGTCTAACATCCACATCTACATCATTAATGATCGTGTTTACAGTAGTTTTCATGTCACTGTTGAAATTTTTAATTAAATTACTTTTATTAATTTGAGATTCTACTCTTTCTATATTGCCCAAGTAAGGTTTGTGTGTTGGCACAGTTTTAATAGAAATTTGATCCAAAATTACATCGACGATTTCATCAACATTCATTTTAAATACTTTTATTAAAAGTTGATCAATTTTATTTTTACGTTCTTTTAAATTTTCACTTTCTTTATGATTTTCATTAATTATATTATTTTCTAAGGATTTAACTTTTTTATTTCACTAACATTGGAAGGAAGGAGCTTACCACATTACCAATTTGTCTTAAATTCAAATCAACTAAAGGCAAATCATTGGCATAATTTGACATGTAAGAACAAAACAGAATTTTGCTTACTAAACCTGAACCACGAATATCATGTGGGCATTCACCAAGATTTAATACACGATTAGGTGATTTTCTAATTTCATTAATTTTATTTCTTAGAATCTTACAAGTAGACAAATAATTATCATTTCCTAAAAGAGTTGTTGGGTTTAAAAGGTAATATTCATCAGTGTTATAGTCTATGATAAAAAGAATTTCACGAAATTTTGGAGGTGCTACAATGGCGAATATAACTTGTGCTTTGATAATATTATCATAGTTTAAAAAATCATTTAAATAGCGAGTGCAATCATCCATAATAGCAGTGCACATTGCTGAATTTAGGAATATAAAATTGCTGGGTAAATTTAAATTTTTAAAATATTTTGTGATAATTTCATCATTAATTGAAAATTAATTAAATTTAAATTTTTACAGATCTCATTTGTTATTTGTAGTTTAAATGATTTTAAAGTTTCATTGATTTTAGTAAATGAAAGGATATTACCAAAGAAGAATCTCTCGAGAAATTCAATAAACGCAGAAGCAAAAAAATGTGGATCTTCCGATCTAAACGAGAAGTGAGTCTGGTTATGATTAACAATAAAAAATGACTTTCGCAGTAGAAATGAAGAATTTATTCAGATAATCAGTCATGCTTTCACCAATACTGACAATTCTCTCATTTAAGACTCTGCCTTGAAAGTTTAAGATGTAGCTGCGCTCGAATACAGGGGAAAATATATACAGACACCAGTGTGGGTTGTTTGGAATGACAGCAATTACATACTTTACTCTCGTAAATTGCCTTAATGTGACGTTTTCTCTTATAAATTGATTATTATGTGCAATAAGATTCAACGTCAATTCAGGAGACAATACGGTTATATAATTTTTATTACTAAACCATTCTTTTATTAAAGAAGGTACACAGGAATTCTCATTTTGGAGAGAAGCTTTATAAGGAAGTGCTACTTTTGGTGGTCTTGTTACATTTTGGAAGCGTTTAAAAATAGGCAGTGTCGTTATACTACCCCCAGAGACTTTTGGTGGATTCTGAAATTTAGTAGTTTGGAATCGATGGACATTTTTACGTATTGTTTCAATAAAGTTGTTGGGAAATGTTTGCCATTCTTGGCTTATCACCATAGCATACGCGCAGATGTAAGGTCCACAATCGTAATTATTATCCTGGTAAACAAGGTTATCATGGGGGTGAAAGGTTACAGCAGCTTTGAAATCAAAAATATTATTTAAAGCCATCGTGATTTTAAGTGCACTTGACTTATTAATAAGGTTATGCCGTTTACGGAGAATTGGGTCAACAAAATAGGAAATTTTAGTCAATTTACAGTAGACAAAAAGGATCCAATGAGATCCATTGATGTTAAGAGGGCATAATATTATTTGCGCTTTAAAAAGATTATCTGGCATTGGAAATATTTCGTCTTTGCAATTCGAACTTAAAATTTCGACGATAAAAACATTTGACCGGTGCAAAGTTTGGATTACCGATGTGACTCTCAAGATAATAGTCAATATCATCATCGGTAAACCAGATTTTGGGGTCGCGTTCAGGAAAAAAAGTAATTAATTATAGTGCTATCTGCATCAGTCTCTTCAGAGATTGGAACAGATATTGAAACTGATGCAGGCACTTCCCTTCATTTAGATTTTTGTGCCTTGGGTTTTACAGCTTGTTTTGATGTTATTTTTTTCAGAGGTTTATCTATAGTAACTGGCTCAGTTTCGTCAATGTCTGTTGAGAAAGCATCCAACTGACCAACTATAACTGTGTCAGGAGTGGGATTGACCGGTTCCACTATTAAGATATTTAAGTTTTCATTAGGAGATACGTCTATATTATTGTCTACAACTGCTTCTCGCTCTTCAAAAAGTTCATTTGACTGAATGGCTTAGTTATGAAATCACTCATTTTTAGTGTACAAATCTTTCTACAATTGAATGGTATGCGATAGTTAAAATTATCTTTATTTAGAAATCGTTTTTTGTCCCTAAGAATAAAATAAAGCATTCTCTTTGCTTTAACCAAATCATCTACATCATTGTCGATTTCTATGTTATTAATTTTTTCACCTAAACTAGTTAGAAATTTCAGTTGGTCGGATTTGGTAGTATAATATTGGTCAATCACCCCAAGAAAGTTATTGATTTCAATTATAGTTTCAGGACAAATGATATTGTGGATTCTGTCAATTTCACCAGACAATTTCCATTGTTTGAACTTCAAAAGTTTTTCTTTACAACTTGAACTATAATGGGAAGAAGAAGGAATCAATTCAATCAATTTTGGAGCCCACAATTCAATATTATCAAGATTTAAGAAAGCACAAGTCTCAAGATCTAGAATTGAGTGCATTAATAAACAATTAACAATATAGTTTTGAACATAATTTTCATAAGTTCCGTTTGTTGAAGTATCAAAATTGCCTTTTAAATTTAGGTAATTTAAATGAAAAATTATATCAACCAGTTTCTCTGGAGACTTTGGTTGACATAAAAGAGAATTTAAAATATTATCATATTCAGATAAACCAAAGAGACTAAACAAACCAAGGTTAAACATGATATCGGATTCAGATTCCACTTGTGGAAACTGAGAATCATTTAATTTATCAATCTTAACAAATTTACCCCCCACAAATGAGATCTGTTGAGGAAATGTTTCTTCAATTTTAAATTTATTAATCAAATTAATTAATTTTTCAGGGTTTTCATCTATGCTTTTTTTTCGATGAAAAAAAGTTCCTGAATTTCAGGGAATGAGTTAAATAGTTCTTTAATTTGTGAACGGGACAGTTCAGTAATTTTTTGGCCCAACTCACCTTCGATCTCAAAACTATTTAACAAATCCAACATTAAAAAATCACCATCCTTATATTTAATTTGGGATTTAACCAAATAGTCGGGTAGGCTATTTTTAATTTTTAATAAAGTAATTATTTCATTTATTTGTTCCTCTCTGACTGTGACATTACTAATATTAGTTGTCTCAGCCAGTTTATCTGAAAGAACAAATAAAAACTTCTTTATCGATAAAGAAGCAGGGATAAATTTATTCGTATTGTAATTTTTAACAATCTTTGAGTTTATTAAAGATGTTTTGAGTTTTAAGTTTTTAGTAATTTTAGATTTTACTTTACTACTATTATAAAAATCAATTGTAACACATATATTATTATTTCTAAAAAAGAAATTTTTAAATCCAGCTATATTTAGGGGATTATCTATTTTAGAAATTTTGGTCAACTCGATATTTAATACCTCAGATTTCTTTTCTGATTCTTTACTTTTCAATAAAGCAAATAAATTGGGAAATAGCTTAAAAAACTGTTGCCTCTCTTAGGAATCTAAAACTCTAACAAATAGCGAAAATTTTACTCTAGAAGTATGCTCTATTGTATTTTTAGAAACTTTCTTAGAAGGAACAATTTTAGTTGGTATTGTCCTAATCAAATCTTCTTCTGATAACTTAAAACAAGGAACCTTATCTTGGACTAAAAGAGCTGAAGGAAGTTCACTAACAAGATTAGTCTTAGCAATTGAAAGAGGTTCCTTAACATGACTAGTTTTAAAAATACAATTTAATTTATTATTATTGTCAAAAAAACCATTCAAACCAGATATAAGATAATTTAAAGTATTAACAATAGAATCCATCTTACCGTTCAGAAGCTCATTACTTCTTTCCAATGCATGAAATCTTTCATTAATCTGGAAAACAGGCATATCTTCAGAAGGCACACGAGAGCCAGGCACTGATTCATTCCGAAATTCCTCTTCCTGCTTCGATTTTGCATTAAGTTGTTCGAAAAAACGCTAAAAAAGAGCAGCAAATTCTCCGATTTCGATTTTCATAACGTTAATTTTAAAAATAACGTGCAACTTCTTATGTAATATTCTAAAATCAAAAGGATTATTAGGTAATAAAAAAATTTACGTAAGATTTTTTTGGTTTCGGAATTTTGTCTTTAATAAACACATGTCTTTAATAAAGAGTAGTTGGTAAAAAACATACATATATTTAAAAATCGTTGACAATTGTTAAGTACCTGTTAAAAATGGTTTGAAAATATGAATAAATATTTTAATTTAAGAATATTAAATTGAAAATCTCTATTGAAATTAAAAAGTATATAAATTTGTTAATCGTCAATTTAAATAAACTCGTAAAATTATTGATTGATTAAATGGTATTGTTAATTAGAAATATTATTGACTGAACTTATTTTTTAATAGAAAGTTATTCAACGAATCATTGGCGGTACTCCACGCACTTACACGATTACGAATTGTATGTCGGATTTTAATATCTTGTAGTGTGTTTTCGGCTGTGGGCCGGAAAAATTTTGACAATATAAAACAAAGTTTTTATGCTATTTAAATATTTTATTAAAATAAAAATATAATTTACCCGATACATTTATCATAAAATAAAGATCATAAATACACCGCTCTCCCAACGCCGACACCCCAAGCAGAGCTCGATTGAGGTTGCGAGGATGCGACGTGGAGAGAGTTTTGAATAAAACTCTCACTTACATCGTAATTTAACAAAGGTTCAAAATAACGTTCAAGTTTTGAAAAACTGATTAACGAGTGAAAACGATTAAAATTGTGTAAAAATGAATCGGTATATATACCTATTGTACGACCCTAACCTTGCGTGTTCTTTTTGATTTAATAAAACAAAATTTGCCCTTGGAGTTTTCTGGTATATTCTAATCTTTAATTTTATTATTTCGAGATTTTATTTGACAATTTTTCTTTTGAATTTTAAATCGAATTATTTCTAATTCAATTACTTGATTTATATTTCATTTTCATGAAATTTTATATTTTTGATAATGGTGGGTTACTGGGTACTATTGTTTGTTTAAATCTTATTGTGGTTACCCAGGCAACACCATATAAATATTTCTTACTACCACTCGGCACCCGTTGCTAAGCAACGTTGGAACTGTGTTCGAGTGGGTGTTATTACTAATGCTGTAATTGCTTGGATGACCTCTGGGTCCAACGAGCTGTCGTTAGAAGACTTATGCTCGCTTTAAATTATTGGGTCCCCTGTATGACGTAGATTTTGTCCGTTGGAGTTCACCGTTATCTAAGAGGGAATTTGACAGTGATGTTTTAAACCCTACACATGAGGCTACATGTCGAATGGTGTCTTCTAGTGCATAGGTTGCAGATTTTAGATTCTTGTCAAATATGCGTAGACCTCAATTTAACTCACAAAGAAGATATAATTTGCAAAAATATGCATATTTAATTTACACCATAAACATATTTTATAATTTCGTCAGGTTTTTATTTAATAATCGAGCGGCTCGACGTTTCGCTCGCTCCTTCCGTCCGGGTCGGTAACTATTGGGTGTTGGTGTTGTTGTTGGTGTTGCTGTTGGGATTGCTGGTGGGGTAGGCTAATTGAGCGGGAGCAAAGACGAGGGGATAAGTTACAGCTGCCCCTTCTTGACAGGCCGACAGCGCAACCTCCAGCCCCTTTATTTGGGTCCTTAAGCCCTGGGTCAGTTGCTTTTCTTCTGCCCATCTCTTTTGGGCCGCGGTAAGCCTTTGATATAGTGATTTGGCCTTCCTTGGGTCTACCCATGTGGCCTTGGTTTGTTGGACCTCACGGGCTAGTTAAATAATCTGATCGTGAAGATTTTTATTGGCCTGCCTTGCGTGGGTCAGTTCCGTTTGCAATATTTGCAAGGGTTCCATTGCTGCAATAATGAACATTAAATTTTTGTTAACAAATCTAAAATTTAAATGTACAGTTAATTTAAATATAAATTCGCATAATTATATCGTGAAACGAAAAAATAAAGGAAAAAACTTCAAACAAAAAAAGGTTTTTATTACGATGACAATCACTAAAAGTTCCATATCCTACAGCTCAGCGAGATCATGGCTCTTCGAAGAATTTTCTCACCCCTTCCTCAGCTGAGTAGCCCGGGCGTATGAAGACGGGCCGTTTCGTATTTCGGGCCGGTCTGGAGTTGGATGGCAGCCTACACGGATAGACGTCCGCAATTTGTCCGGCAGCGATGTCGTCCACCACGTTGGCCAGGTATTGTCTGGCCCTGACCACGTGGAAGTCTACCTGCCGCTGATGGTCCTCTAGGCGTGCGAGGAGCTCGCTGGCGTGTTCCCGAATTTCCCGGGCCGGATACTGCTCGCCATTTTGTCCATTTTGCAATGGCGGTCTCTCGTCCAACCCTAGCAATTGCCCGATGGTCTGTTTAGGCCCTCTTGGTTGGGGCTCCTCGCCGCCTCTCGCTTGCCAGGCTCGTCTCCAAGCTTGTCGCCATTAATCGGCAACATGCGTGGGGACACAGATAATGGGTCCTGATTCTCCTGAATAACAAGAAAAAGGTTTGCCTTTATTCCCATTATAGCAGAAAAAAAAATTGATATCGAAAAATCGAGGAATCTTTGTCGACCCTTCTGCATCTAACTGTTATGGCACTAAGATTTCTAATACAGTCCGACTCCTTATTAATAACATTTTTCTATTTTAACCCAAAAACTCTATAATTTCATAATATGGACTATATACATACCGACGGGTGACAAACTCATAACTCGTGAATTACCTTTAACTTATTTTATAAACTGGTAAATATTCAATAAGAAAATTCCTATAAGGTACTAATAAAATAAATCAGACACACTTGTATTAAATTTAACGCTTCTCTTCGAACATTTGTTAAATATTTTATTTCCATTAATTGAATCATGGAAGTAACAACTTTAAATTATTATATTTGGTCGCCTAGGAACGATAAATGGCAAAGGATTAAAATTTAAACTAATTATAATTTGAATATAAAATCGTAAGCCTATAAAATAGCGTAATGAAATGTTACCTTAAATTTTAGGGCATTAAAATATACATGTTATATTGACTAAAAAGCTGACATCGTACAACCCAGGTGATATCGTCATACCTAAACGCAAGTATAATTGCGTTAACTCATCCTGATTCCTGAAGAACCCAAATTTTAATTGAGTGTAGCTGGGAATCATCATAAAAAATGTAAAAGGAAAACAAAATAACAACAAATGGATTTGATTGATATAATTCAAATCGGTACTTTAGCATTGAATTAGACTTTCCCTGTTTTACCAAATCCTACATTTTCCGCGTCTAAACTTACACGAGCTCGGACAGAGATTGGTTTGTGGATCCATTGCTAAGTTGGCTTTGGTGTAATTCGGGGAGGTCCAGACCTATCTTCTATCGTAAGAGTTTATCATTAGTTTAAATACGAAATTAATTTCCCGTTATTAATCTTCAAAATTAACGTTAAAGCTTTACTAATATAATCGTATATCAAATCAAAACCCATCTTTGAAATCTAATTTACACTCCCTAAAAATCGAAATAAGAAAAGGAAAATCAATTATCGAAATTGTAGAATTTGATATATTATGGGGATTCATTATTTGTCAGTTTAGAGTCTGGAAGTAAAATGAAAATTTTTTACAATTATATATTTATTAGAATTCATTATTGCAAATCTAAATTATTAAAAGTAAAAATAAAATTTATACCATTATCTATTTATTAGGATTCATTATTTACAAAACTAAAATCTTAAAAGTAAACATAAAAATTCACACAATATATATTTATTAGGATTCATTATTTGTGAATCTAAAATCTTAAAAGTAAACATAAAAACTCACACAATATATATTTATTAGGATTCATTATTTGTAAATCTAAAATCTTAAAAGTAAACATAAAAATTTATACAATATATATTTATTAGGATTCATTATTTATAAATCTAAAATCTTAAAAGTAAACATAAAAATTTATACAATATATATTTATTAGGATTCATTATTTGTAAATCTAAAATCTTAAAAGTAAAAATATAAATTTATACAATAAAAAAAATTTACTCTGAGTCGGTGAACTCGGATCCCGAGCTATTTCTTCTCATGACAAAGATTCGGTTGTCAGTGTATTTTCTAGAATTGTCAAAAATCAATGATTGACTGAAATCTTCGGGACTTTTATTGGGTCTGGCAGTTATGTGTGCCTGCGAGTGTGTGCTTATATTAATCCAATCTGGCATTGCCTCGGGTGGATGGGTTGTCTGGCGTACGCGTTGTTTCGTGGTCATTGACACACTCTTCTTAGTCTATCGTGATCTAATCGGGGTGTGTAATGTATACTGCGCCTACCAATGTTAGGCGTGTCACGCCGAAAATTTGCCAAGGAATCTATTAATTATGTCTATCGCCGTCTAGGGTGTGTAATATTCCAGACATTCACCAGCGAGAATAAGGAAATTTCACGGAATCAATATTCCTAAAGGTCAGTGACAAGGTTAGTTTCGTTTTTTCTAATTACTGGTGTAGGAAAATTTTATTGAGTGCCATTTTGAAAATCGTGATGCATATTAAGTTGGTTTCCTAACATTCTTGGTCCATTTTCGTTGCTTGATTTATCAAGTGAAAACTTTTGGAGCTTCTAGTGGATTCATAACAAGTATCCTACATTATCAATTATTGTAAGTTATTGATTTTTAGCTTTTCAGGGAATTATTTTATGAGTATTGCGTCTAGAAGAGATTTTCTTCACTGCAGTTCTTTATAGAGGAGTTAATCCCTTTGCCTGGTAAGTTTTGTCATACGATTAGTTGATTAATATCGTTCCAAATTTAGGGATAATCTATTAATTAATTTTATTGGAAACAAATTTTGTAAGGTTCGAATTCTATTCTTTTGGATCAATTTTTTGTCAGGTTTGAATACTATTCTTGCCATTATCATTATATTAATTTTAGATGGATTTTAACCATTTAATTTTAGTATCGTTAATTTAATTTTTTGCGGACTATAGCTATTAATTTTTGGCGGAATTTAGCTATTCGTTAGATGAATTTTTATTTGAAACAAATTTCGTCAGGTATGAATTTTATTCTTTCAATTATCGTTAGGTTAATTTTGTAGGCTTGAACTTTGGATATTTATCTAATGTTCTTGGAAGAACCTTGTCCGATTTATGTTCCCTTTACATGCCAATGGAGAGAGGGGACACAGCTTAATTTGTATTATTATGGAAATAAATTAATTTGTGTTGTTGTGGACTTCTCTCAGTTATTTGTTTAATAATTCGCATTTTATAATCGCTTTTACCGGGGTTCGAAGTTTAGTTCGGTAGTCTCGCATTTTATAGGCTTGGTTTTGGGCTAACGATAACTGCTTGAGAGTTATTATCTGGTGTGGAGAACCATTTCATTAGTCAGATGAACTCGGTTAGTATTCTTTTATGGGTTGTCAATGCTAATTCAACATTCGTATTACTTTTTGGATCTTGGTTATCCGTAATTTTCCGATTTGGTTAGTCAACTGATCTATTGATTTTAATAATTTTAGTCCTACTTTATCGGGGTATCTTTAATTTTTACTTAATTATTATATTTTTAGGATTATACGATTAGTCATTTTATGTCTTGATTTTCACATTACAAGCACTAGATAGTGCACTAATTTCGGGGGTTGGGTAAATTTAGTCTTATCGGTGTAAAGTCCTTAATGGTATTTAATGTATTACCCCACGCGTCGTTTCATTATTGGTTTTCATTATAAATCCTCATATTTAATTATAGTATTTACTTTATCTATTTTTGTTGTGCCCGTTATATTTTTGATCCCATTATATTTTGATCAACGATTTTATTTTAATTTTCCCGTCACCTTCCCCTTCATTTAGCCTTAGGCGCATTTGTGTTTATATTATATTTAATGAGTGCCCACTGGACTACTCGTGTGGTGATTTTGAGCCGTGTGTAGAATAATTTAGGTCGAATTTAAAGAAATCGAGAGACTAGGAAGTAGCCAAAAGACCACTTCCTTATTTCTCCTTTCTTTTATACGGGATAATATTGACGTTCCAGCTCCTGCGTTCCGCACGCCGGGCCTTCACGGGCACGAATCATTGGCGATATTCCACGCACTTACACGAATTCGAATAATATGTCTGATTTTGATAACTTGTAATGTGTCTTGGCTGTGGGACGGAAAAAATTTCGACAATATTAAAAAACAATTTATGAATTATGAATAATTTATTAAAATAATATTAAAAATTTACCAATCCAAGCATCCATAAAAATATCATAAAAATATCACTCTCCCCACGCCGACACCCAAGCAGAGCTCTATCGAGGTTGCGAGGAGGCGACGTGGAGAGAGCTTCCAAATAAAACTCTCACTTACATAGATTTTTAAAAAGACTAAGTTAATGATTTTCAAAAACGATTAAAAGTTATGTGAAAATGAATCGGTATATATATCTATTTTTTTGGCCCTAACCTTGCGTGTTCTTTTTGATTTAGTAAAACAAAATTCGACCTTGGAATTTTCTAGTGTATTCTAATCTTAATTTTTATTATTTTGCAATTTTATTTGATAATTTTTCTTTTAAAATTTTTATTAAATTATTTCTAATTCAAATTCTTTGAATTTTATTTCATTTTCATGAAATTTCACATTTTTTGTTAAATTATCAAATTTCGGTCAAATTTGTTAGGTTTTCGTGTTATGTTTATATTTATATCGTGCGGATCTTGTTGCCTTTTGTTATTATTTTAATTTATTTTTATGTTTATTATTTTATATGTAATTGTCTTCTTTCTCATATTTTGATAGGGTTTAATTGGTGTTTTAATAGGTTTGAATTTAAATCTGCGTGTTATATTTGCATGTGTGTTACCGATTAACTTAAACATTTACAAGGCCGTTTGTGTTCTGGCCCAACAATAAATTGTCAAATTTCGGTCAAATTGTGGGTTTTCGTTTTATGTTTGTATTTATTTCGTGCGGATCTTGTTGGACTTTGTTATTATTTTAATTTATTTTTGTGTTTATAATTTTATGTTTAATTGTTTTCTCTCTCATACTTTTGGTAGAGTTAATTGATGTTTTAATAGGTCCGATTTTAAATCTGCATGTTATATTTGCCTGTGTGTTACCGATTCATTTAAACATTTACAAGGCCGTTTGTGTTCTGGCCCAACAAACTGAACAAGATCGAATATACAATAATGGGACCAGAATGAATAAAGCGCACGCAGGCCTTCTAACGGTAGTGCGTTGAACCCAGTTTGAGGTCAAGTCAGAGTAGTTCCTATGTGGCGCTCACCTTTGGCGACCTCAAAACCAATGGTTGCATCACCAACATTGCCTTGCGACGGGTAACCATTGGGGGCAAGAAAATGTTTACATCTGGGGGTCAAGGTTATCGAAACCATAAACCCCACAATTCATTAATTTTCTACTTTTATATAAATGCTCGTTTTTCGGTCAAATTTTCTTGTTATTATGTTATTTTTTATGTAAATTTCGTGCGACTCTTGATGAATTTTGTATTTATTTTATTTTACTTTTGTGTGTTTTGATTTTATATTTATTTATATTCTCTCAAATTTTAGAGTGTTTAGTTGATGTTGTATTTTATGTTATCTTGGTACTAGGTTTTCCTGCTATATTACTGATACATTTAAACAATTTTCAAAGCCGTTT
Source organism: Schmidtea mediterranea (assembly GCA_022537955.1). Taxonomy (NCBI): domain Eukaryota; kingdom Metazoa; phylum Platyhelminthes; order Tricladida; family Dugesiidae; genus Schmidtea; species Schmidtea mediterranea. The sequence goes on along the minus strand of CM039679.1, from coordinate 203,489,406 downwards.
GTGTTCTGGCCTAACAAATGCAAGATGGAAGGAGAAAATATAAATCTAATATTTTCAGTTTTAGAATTTCATTATTTTAAGACACCATTTCTTACGCCTACTTTTTTAGCATTTTTGTCTTCATACTCAACTATAAATACGATATATATTGAGAAAATGCAATAAAATAAAATATACTTTAGAATCAGTGTTTAAATATTCATTAAATAAAAATTTCTATTGTGTAATATTTCAATGTTTTGTTTTATTATTTGCCTATGGAAAATTTCTTCTTATTTTCACTAAATGATTATAAAGCATTTTCAGAAATTAATAAACTCGATAATAAAGTCGTAAATTGTATTGGTATTTTTTGTTAATAAAAAAATTATATTTATTCCTTTCTAGACAATCATGGAATAGTAAGAATTACCATAAAATCGGTTAAATTTTTAAAATATATATTAGAATTCTGAAAATATTAACAAAGATATAAAAAATGGTGTCTTGCCAAATATTCTTCTTAATATTGATTTTAAAACTGAAATGGTAAGCAATTTATTGACACAATATTAAATAGAATAAAATTAATCCAGCAAGTTAAAGTTGCGCACTTTGATAAATTCGACCAGATAACTGAAAAAAGCTTTTTAAAATTACTTGAAAGTTTACTGTTATTAGACTTTCAAGTTTTAGATAATTGTGTTCTAAAGATATTTTTTCGGAGATTATTTAACTCACAGGTTAAATCGGTTCTAAAATTAAAAATAATTTAAACAGTTAAATAGAAACCACTTTTTTCTGTTGCATTTTCCAGAGAAATTTGTTCAAAAATTATTGAATTGGGAGTTATTTGCAAAGATTTTTTATTTGAAACATTAATTCATGCAATTGTTATGATGGCTGGTATAATTTATGTATTGATTTTAAATCAATTTAATTTTATTAATTTATTTATCTATGTATAATTTTATAGTAAATTATATAACTAAGCTTTACATGGTATTTAATATGGTACTTTATTTTGATCGAATTAAGGGTCACTAATGCTACATTTGCGTTTAAATTTAATTTTTCAACGTGATTGAAGGCTAACTACTACCTATGTTAAAATTATTAGTGTCGCCTAAAGTGCAGGCGAATTTATTCATTCAAACTCCAAGTGCCTCAATACTCCAGAAGCCAAATCATGGAAAAGAGGACGATAAGAAACAATAGTTGCTTTGGGGAATCCATATTTCACGCCTAATGTAATAGCTGTCTCAAAGAATACCCAAGATGGGGGAAATATATAATAAATCAATGGGCTCGTCTAATCTGGCCAGAAAGATAAAAATAATTTGTGAGTGTAACAAAATGTAAATCAGGGATTGGTGAAACCCATAGGGGTACGTGGGGCACTTCTCGGGAGAATTTAGAGAGCCCAGAAAAATTTTTTATAATTAAAATAATAATAATTAGTTTAAGTGGTTAAATAATTTTTCTCACTTTCTGCATTAGTTTAAATTTGATTAAACAAAAAATATAAAGTTTTTTCATTATATTTATTTAGTTAAATTTTAAAAAAATTTTAAAATTATTTAAATGAGTTATTATAAATAAATTGAGCAAAAACTTTAGTTTTCTAATTATTATTAAAAAGTAATTATAATTTATAGATTGAGTGGTAAAATAATTTTTTTATTTTCCATTCGTTTTCTGTATTTTTATTGGTTTTGATTTGACAAACAAAAATATAAGGTTTTTAAAATTTTTTTTCATTTTTTTCTAATTTTATTTATTTAAATCTTGAAAATTATTTAAATGAGTTTTTACAAAAAAATTGAGAAATTTTTTTATTTTAATTATTATAATTTATAGACTGAGTGGTAAACTAATTTTTTATTTTTCATTAATTTTCTTCGTTTCTATTGGTTTAAATTTTATTATACACAAAAAAATTTAAAAAAAATCTTTTATTTTAAAAATTATTTAAATGAATCTTTAAAAATAAATTGAGCAAAAACTTTACTTTTCTAATTATTATTAAAAATAATTTCAATTAATAGAATTTAAATAAATAAATAAAATTTAAAATTAAAATATGAAATTTAATTTTTTGCATTTTTTTATAATTTTTTATTTAAATTTGAAAAATTATTACACTTTAAAAATTCAAATACAAATTTGAATTTTCATAATTTGAACTGAAAATAAATAAAATATAAATTTTAAAGTTAAATAATATATTTTAGAATTATTAAAAAATTATGAAAGTTTATAAAAAATTTTCCTCCTTTAACAAAGAAAAAGCCTTCCACAAACCACCGCGTAATAAATACTTTAATTTTTACTCCTAAAAGTCTTTAACATTTTCTGCTTATGTTTTTTCCATTTTTACTTATTTAAATTTCATCTAATTATAATATAATTATTGATTTAATTATTGACTTAATTATAATGTTAATTATAATCTAATATCTGAGTCAATATCATATTTGATCGGCGATTTCATTGATTTTTTAGTGTTAATTGTTGGGTGTTTACCTAATATAATAATTGCCTCTTAATCTGAGATTTTCCGCTCTCATTATTGTCTTGATCTTCAATGAAACTAGCTTATTTCTAGTATTGCTCGATAGCAACATTAACAATTTAAATTTATAATTTAAAATAATTTGTAAATTGAAATGTTCGACATTTTCCTGCTTAAAAATTGTTGGTAAAAAGTTGTAAAGCTTTAAAATGGATACAATATATTGGCATTTAATTTTTACTGACACAATGGAAACTTACATTTGATCCTATGCACAAAGAAACCGCTTTATGCTAGACATAATTGATTTAACTTCTCCATAAATTTCCTCTTTGATTAAACATTCTCTAATTTTCACTCGTTTAATTGTTTGGCTGGGTTTATATTCGACTAACAGGACAACTCAATGCTCGTATTCTTTATTCACATCAATCATTCACAAATTATATTATTCGTGCAAGAAAATGGGTTAAAACCAAATAAAAATAATACTGAAACTATGTATATTAATTAATATTGATTTATTTTTATCAATTTTATATTGAATCCAAAAATCAATTTAAAATTATTATTTTCCTATTCATTTCTTCATTCATTATGAAACATAAAGTTTTAATTAATTACATTTTCAATGTTGGAGTGTATTAGTTAAGCAAAATTAAAATTCCTTTCCTAGTATTTGAACAACATCCTCTAATATCTCAGATAATGAGTGTTACTGAATTGAGATTCGATATGATCAGGTAATATACGGAAATCTTTAGCATCCCATTTGATGTAATATAGATGCATTTTGAAACCGGAAGTAAGTTGGAATGACAAAATAATCGACATATTACTGACATCAATTGAAACGGTTGATGATTATTCGATATATATTTTATTGGTTCAAGGCATGTTTTTTCGACAAGATCTTTTCATGAATAATTCTCGATTTGGAAAATTGCTAATTTTGTGTATACAAATGATGGACGGGGTCTGATTTTCTGTTTCAGCACACTCATTACATAAATATCATTGATTCTAGAATCGGGAATTGAAATTTTATGTGGAAAATATCGTAAAAGGGCATAAAAGTGTCATGGAAAAAATGATTCAAATGAAATTCAAAGAAAAAATGTCAAATTTTGAAAAATAAAAAATTTCTGTCTTTATTTTAATTTGTGGCTTTGTTAAGATATCGAGTTTTGAAATAATTAGAAATAAATAAATTTTATAGATAACTTATAATAGTAGAAATATTTAAATATAAATGGTGGGTTACAGGGATTTATCGATCTTGCTCCACAAGTCGCTAAGCGACGATGGTAATATGCCAGCTAAAGTGAGCACATTTACCTGTACTGCGAAGTCCATGGCATACTTACGGGTCCACAGATTGTCGATAGAAGACCAGTGTCAGATTTCTAATTCTGCACTAACTAACCATTTTTGACATGGGAGACAGTGATTGAGTGAACGGTTACCTTTGTGATGATAGGTGTAACTAATGGCACCCCGTCAAAAGAGCGCAGTCAAATAAAAATAACATGTTGCAGACAAAATAAAATAGTTAAAACTTGTTTTAAATAAACAATCGGCGGTTCGATAAAACGATATTGCTCCTATTTTTGTTAATTTATATAATATGGTTAATAATTAATGAAAAACAGTTTGAAAATATTTTTAAACCAAGTAATATGGAGAAGATCGATTCACAGAAAAGGAAGGCTACAGATATCGAAAGGACAGAGCAAATGCTGATGGAAGTTTGACATGGAGATGCTGCAAGAAAACAGTAACTCATATTCCCATTGTTTATTGAATTCGCACCTAGTATCACTTTTTTGGCTTTATTTAATTTTTTCCTTTTGCATGGTAATGAACAACGTTCAGTTATGATTACTATTTAAAAAACATAAGTAAGTGCAAGGATACGCCACATGGAATCTTCCAATACCCCACTCGAGATTATTCAATGGGCAACGTTTGGCGCATTCGCCATGAATAGGCCACCCCTGATGTTAATTGACGGGTTGTGATCAATACTTGTGTATTAACATTGTGCCGTCTTAAATGTTCTCAAAGATGCATTTCATTTATTTTTACCAATTGGTGTGGTTCACTATCCTAAGTATTCTACGGACATTATCCGATCTCCGGCCTCCGAGGAATCTAACACCGTATATTTAATCCGTACCAGCTCATAAATTTAACGGCTACGCCGAACATCGTTCAACAGCGTTTAAAGAATTAACATGATAATTAACAAAATGCACAAAAGTAAAAATGGAAACTCAATAAAAACATTGATATTCGAAATAATAATTAAAAATGAAAAATCAATTAAAATTTTAAAATAAATATTTATCGGGGGAAACGGATGTGGGAGGATGCTAAATGATGAGACGAATCCAAATATAATAAAATTAAATCGATTGGGGGTCCCCAGAAGAAAATATTTAATAAAAATAGAAATTAATTAAAAATTAATTGGCTAATGGGAAACCCGATCTAATTTGAAGCCCGAGCCAACAGAAAAACCGAATAGTGTAAGAAACCCGGAACGTCAACAAATTTTCTAATTACGGAAAACGAAATTGGTCGACGAAGAAAACCCAGGATAAAAGAGAAACCCGGGACCAAAATAATTATTGTAAACAAATGGATACCCTGGGAGTTCAGAAATAACTAATTTAGTTTTGGACAGAGATGTCAAAAATGCCAAAACCAATTTAGTTTGTGAATTAAGGAAACACGAAAAAAGAAGACGAAATAATTGAAAATAGAGAAATTAAAGAAAATGAAAATGAGGATTTTCAAAATGAGTGCGATATTAAAGATGAGTTTATAGAATTAGAAAGACAAAAGAAGCTTAGAGTGTCGGAAAATAAGGTAAACAACAAAGAGAAGAAGGTTAGAACTTTGTATGAGATGAAAAAGTATTTAGTGAGATTAAAACAGGAAGTCGACGAAACGAAAGAAATGTTGAGAGGTCTCGTTAAAATAGTGTATCCGATGTTTGAAATAGAAATAGAAGTGGACGATGAACTAAAAGGAATAGTTAAAGAAATGAAAAATCGACTTCCTGACGTTGTTCAGAAGTTTGACCATGTAGATATGTTTTGTGAGAGACCAATATTTGAAGACTTAACCAAAGATAGAACTAATGAGGAAGTAGCGCTAACAAGTCTAACCTATGCTATTTTAGAAATTGGGACTCATGCATTTGTAAAGTCGAATGACTTGGATAATCTGATAGATATTGCTGCTCGGTTAATAACCGAATTTTTGATGAGTTAGGCGAAGGAAAAAAGTGGTTGGAAAACAGTGTGCCCACCGCCTTTAATGCAAGAAAATGAAAATTGGGAGTTAAATTCACCACCAAGACGGTGAAATGAAAGAGCTAGAGCAGAATGGAGGAAAACAATGGTTTTTCCATGGTCCATGTATATGATAATCATATTTTGTGCAATAATTACATGGTCAGCGTCTCTCGTTGCATACGGCTGCTCACAAACAGAGATGGGTAAGATTTATTCAGTGGGGGATAACTCAGAATGCTCAGATGCATACCCGACTAAACTAAAAATCAAAAATGATGTAAAGTATTATGTGTACCAAGAGTCGGATTTATGGAGAGCTCCAGTGAGAGAATGTATTGTTAAACATACAACGTTTGTGTTCTATTGTGGCAAGTGGAGTCATACGTCACTCATCAAATTTCATGCCATGCCTAGACCAGTTGGGGTCCTCCCGGAAAATTGTTTATCTGCTTTTCAAACGGAGGAGTTAAAAATAAGCTTAAAGATTCGAATAAGAGCTAAAGTGAACCATAAAATACGAGAAACAGTAGTTGTGAAAGGGTTACTGAAAGCAAAAGGAGATTGTGAAGGAGAACCATATAAAATAATTTTCTTATATAAAAATTTAACCGTAATCCATCCTTATTTTACAGTTTTCGGCAAAGTATTTTGTTAGTTCGAAATATTTTAGCAGCGTTCCACTCTTATTTTTCGATTTTATCGGATTATCATACCAACAATTGAGCCGCGCTCCACTTTTTCCTTACAATATTCGCTGAAGTATGTTAATTAATTTGGAAAATTTGAGCAGCAATCCGCCCTTATTTTTTGGTTTCAAGAGAACATTATACTAACAATCGAACAACATTTCTCTTTTACTTTACTATTTTCTATAAGTATTTTTATTAATTCCGAAAATTTGAGCAGCGTTCTGCCAAAATTTTTCGTTTCAATTCAACATAATTTATTTAATTCTTATATATTATTTAAAAAACATTATTTTTCATGATTTTGGTCGTTCGGATTAATCTTTTTCCGATGGCTATTCATTTTAACTGTTAGATTATTGATGGATGGAAATTTTAATGGATTATCAATGGATTAAGTTACGAATTTTTAATTTTTATTAGATTACATTACGAATTATTAATGGATGGATTATCGATAGATTAGGTTACGAATCTTTGATGAATTTTTATTATATTACGAATTATTAATGGAATTATGTTACGAAATTTTAATGGATTATCAATGGATTGGAATTTTTAAGGGATTATGTTGCAAATTTTTATGGATTATGCTGTGAATTATTAATGGTAAATTATGATACAAATTGTTAATTTTCAATATATGATTTTTGATGTTGAATTATGCTATTACGAATTTACAATATAGGATGAATTATGGATTACTAATTTCTATTATATGTTTACAAATTTCCGAAAATTGTTTCATGCATTCGAGACTTTTACCCAATGGATCTGGTAATTTTCATTTACTCCTTTTTCGACCCACAGCCAAAACATAACGCAAGTTAGAAAATAAAACATACTATCGTAAATCGTGTAAGTGAGTGTACAATCGCCAATGATTTCGTGTCCGTGAAGGCTCCGGCGTGCGGAACGCAGGAGTTGGAACGTCAATATTATCCGTATATAGGGGAAATTGGAGGGTAAATGAGTAGTCCTTTGGCTGCTCCTTCATCATCCGTTTCCTGCAAAATCGACAAAACCTTTGAATAACAATCGGCTCAAAATCTCTAACTCCGAGTAGTCCAGTGGGCACTCATTAATTATGAAATGAACATACATAGATCTTAAGGACAAAGAGAGGGAATGGGTAGTGGGGAAAATTGCGAAATCGTTGCAACAGTTAAAATGAATAGTCATCGGAAAAAGATTAATCCGAACGACCAAAATCATGAAAATAATGTTTTTAAATAAGTATTAAATAAATTATGTTAAATTGAAACGGAAAATATGGGCAGAACGCTGCGCAAATTTTTGGAAATAGTTAAAACACTTATCATAAAAAACTGTAAAATAAGGGCGGAACGCTGCTCACATTTACCGAATCAACTAAAATACTTATAAAAAATAGAAAAATAAAAGTGAAATGCGACTCAACGGTTGGTATAAGATCATTATGAAACTGAAAAATAAGGGCGAATCGCTGCTAAAATTTTCCGAATCGATGAAAATACTTTATCGAAAACTACAGAATAAGGATAAAACCGTAAAATAAGGGCGGAACGCTGCTAAAATTTTCGAATTAACATAAATACTTTATCGAAAACCGGAAAGACACAGATGGATTATAACTAAATTTTTATATAAGAAACATATTTCTTAAAGCTGAGGAATAAGGACGAATCCCTACACAAAAATTTGTTAATAATATTGATATAATTGTAATAATAACAATAATAATAATAATAATAATAATAATAATAATAATAATAATAATAATAATAATAATAATAATAATAATAATAATAATAATAATAACAATAAGGATAATAATAATAATAATAATAATAATAATAATAATAATAATAATAATAATAATAATGGTGGGTTACAAGGTTTCATTGTTTGTTTGAATTAGCCTGTGGTTGCCCCAGTAACGCCATACAAAATGTTACTTCAACTACCACTCGGCACCCGTTGCTAAGCAACGTTGGAGATGTGTTCAAGTGGGTGGATTGCCCGCAAAAAGTGAGCATTATTACTAATACTGTAATTGCTCGGACAACCCTCGGGTTCAAAGAGCTGTCGTTAGAAGACCTGCGCTCGCTTTATGTTGTCCCCTATATAAGAAATACAAAATTCATCCGGAACGGTGGGAGAGAAAACACTAGTTCGACGACACAGTGAGAGTATTCACGATTTTTCGGCGGCCATTCTACTTATAACCCTATTGGGAACCTACTATTTTTAAATTTAATCACCGTTACGATTCTGTTTATTAAAATAACAAAATAACAAAATTAATGTGTCATGTCCATCATTTAGATCGTTTTATCTAGTAGACGTGCGGCTTTTGCGGCGGGCACGTTCTTTACGTCCCGGCCGGTGGCTGCTTGATGGGGTTGTTGAAGAATTTTTGGCTGATGTATCGTTGTGGGTCTGATTCTGGTAGGACAACTGGGATGGAGCAAAGACAAGCGGGTACGTTACCGCTTGCCCCTCCCGACTTGCAGCCAGGGCGACTTCCAGTCCTCGGATTTGGGTTCGGAGGCTCTGGTTGAGTAGTCGCTCCTCCGCCCAGCCCTTTTGAGCGGCAGTGAGCCTGTGATAGAGAGCCTTCGTTTTCTTCGGGTCTGACCAAGTGGACTTGATCTGCTGAGCTTCTCGGGTTATCTGAATTATTTGGTCGAGAAGATTTGTGTTGGCGCGTCGCATATGAGCTAGTTCCGCTTGCAATATCTGGACGGACGTCATATCTGTAATACAAATCCTTAATTTCATCATTAACTTAGGTAAAGTAAAACTCTGATTAGTAAAACATAGGGTGCAAAAAATGAGATTATTAATTTAACAAATAAATGAACAACATCTTTTAAAATTTCGTAATTCAACTAAAATAACACAGAATGTTGTTTTTATTTTCTTCTTATCCCGGAAGTTAGGGTTCCTCCAAGAACTTCCTAACCCCTTCCTCCGGGGAGTAGCCGGGAATAATGGCCACTGGACGTTTAGTATTACGGGCCGGTCGGGCTGGATAGAACTCTGCGATGCGCCCGACGGAGATATCTTCTTCGACATTGGCCAAATACATTCTGGCCTTGACAACATTCTGATCGACCTGCCATTGGACCCTTTCCCAATGGGCGAGGAGGCTCCGTGCGTGACTTCGGATCTCATCGGCAGGATATTGTTGGTCACATCGGATTCCGGCCCAACGGGGATCATTATCCATACCTAGTATCTGTAGGGCGGTCCGGTGTGGTTCCTTGGGTTGAAGTTCCTCGGGCATTGTTGTCGGTCGGGCCCGCTTCCAAGCCCGACGCCATTCTTCCGCCACGTGGGCGGGGATCTCCTCGAGAAGTATTGACTCTTCTGAAATAGATATCGTTATGATTAGGTGAACCAGTATAACATGATTTTCAACATATTCTTTATTAACAGGGGCATAATCTCTTGTCCCTCAGTTAGTGTGTTGACGTCAAGGTATCGCCTATGTTGATTTAGTGTTATGAGGATTATCAACGTTTATCGACGGATAAGTGGTGTGGACATAAATTTTTGCAGGCAGATCTACTCAAGTCGTCGGTGGTCGCTTCATGATTGGTAATGTCGGATTCATAGACCAAAGATTTTGTTGCCGGATTAAAACTTAGGTAAGGGAGTGCTAGCTGAGCTTAAACCCAGTAATCAATTCGACATCCAAGGGACGAAAACGATCATCAGCGTCAACTGTAGGGTGGACATTCGTTGGATTACGCGTTGTTCACGGAACACTATTTCGTTTAGGTAGCAATGGATATTAACGAGATGGATTACCCTGAAATTGATGAATGATAATAACTGTAAGCTTGTTAACCATGCATGGAAATATAAATAACTGTTTACTTGGGTAAGTTAAAATCTACGATCTACAAGGTATTAACGTTTGTCAAGTTAGAGCTTGTTAAGTGTATAGTATTAATATTTGTTAAAAACTAATTTAAAAGTTACTAGCTACCTAGTATTAACCTTCATCAAAATCAAGTTATAGTTTGCTAAATACATAGGGATAATATTTGCTAAAAACCAATTTAAAATTTAATGGATACAAAGTGTTACCATTCATTGAAGTGTATTTAAAATTTACTAAATACATAATGTTAACATTTATTAAAACTAATTCAAAATTTGCTAAATATATAAGATTGACATTTATTAAAATGAATTTAAAATTTACTAATATATAATATGGACATTTATTAAATTGACTTTAAAATTTACATTATATAATATTGACATTTATTGAATTGGATTTAAAATTTACTAAATATAATATCAACATTAATTAAAATGAACGTCGGTATAAATTACCTTGGCTTGGGGCATTCGTTTCTCCAGTTGACGCCATAGTTGGTAGATCCATATTTCAAAATAAAAATGGTAGTATAATGACTGGATGGCATCCACACTAAACTATTTAACTAGTGTGGAGGTACCCGCATCCGCTACCTCGTGACTAAACATGGATATTTTAGTGAGAGAATTTGTGTTTATGTTAATGGCATTTAATCTATGTTCATCATGTAAGCACAATGTCGACGGAAACGTCAATCTCTCCGATCACGCGAATTTTAAATTCATTCAATTTGGATTTACGGTTTCCGGTGGATTCGCTCAATATCTCAGGTAAACTTTAGTTATCAATCGGCTATTTTCTGATGTTGCTCTAATGTATTACATCATGATGTCTACTATTGTTGTGCGCTACTGTGAGACAATTTTGGAGTGTGTCGGGTACGTCTGTTTCTCTTATTAATTATATTATTGACCTATTCCAGGAAAAAACCAATGTTTTTGATCTCCTCATGTTATTCTGGGATGGAATATTTGGTCGTTTCACGGAAGAATTACTCATTTGATTTTCATTGTGGAATTTTATGCATCTTAACGATTTGTTCCTAATTTGTATTGGATTTTTATTATACTGTTTTGTCGTTTTTCGTTTGTTAATATAATTTGGATTGTGCTTGGAATCATCTAAATATATGTACTTTAATGATGAAGGATTTGACGAAATTAATTATGAATTTTTCGGGTGGGAGATATTGCCGTGATGCTGAAAGGTGGTAAATTTTTATAATTATTAACATCATTAGGTTCGTAGCAGATTTTTCGATAATATTTCATTACTAACTTTAATCTACGGTTGGGGATTCCTGAATCAAATTTAAATTTTCATAGCAATGATCTCGGGTTAACGAATTGTCAAGTTATTTTTAAGCAACGATTTTGTGCTTACTCTTCATTAACAGATTAATTTGTTTATTTCTCCCCTCAATTAGTTTAATTACTCAATGAATTACTCTATTTTTAATAAATCACTCACTTTTAATCAACAATTACTTTTTTTAATCAAAGACTTTAAATCAATAATCCCTACGATTTTAATCAATGAATTATTTTATCAATGAATTATTTATTTCTAATCAATAGTTACTTTACTTTTACTCAATAAATTGTATTAATTTTATCAACGAATTACTTATTTTTTTTCCAATAATTACTTTAATTTTAATCAATGAATTACTTTATCAATGAATTACTTTATGTTAATCAACAAATTACCTTGGTTTAATCAATGAATTAATTTATTTTAATCGACAAATTACCTTAGTTTAATCAATGAATTACTTTATTTTGATCGACAAATTACTTTAGTTTAATCAATGAATTAATTTATCCCCCGTACCATTCCCCTTTAATAAGCCTTAGGCGCACATTGTGTTTATATTTTATTTAATGAGTGCCCACTGGACTACTCAGTGTGATGATTTTGAGCCGTGTGTAGTATGATTTTAGGTCGATTTTACAGAAAGGAGAAACGAGGAAGCAGCCAAATGACTTCTTCCTTATTTCTCGTTTCTTCTATACGGATAATATTGACGTTACGACCCCTGCGTTCCGCACGCTGGGTCTTCACGGGTGCATATCATTGGCGATTCTCCACGCACTTACATGAATCTGTATTGTGTATATTTTGCTAACTTGCGATTTGTGTTGGCTGTGGGCCGGAAAAATTTCGACAGTTTACTTTAGTTTATTAAATATATAAAACAATTTGTGAATAATATAAATATTTATTATCATATTAAAGACAAAATACAAAATTACTTGTCCAACAAACAAATTCATTAAAACATAAAATTGCATCCCTCCCACGCCGACGTCCAAGCAGAGCTCTACCGAGGTTGCGAGGATGTGACGTGGAGAGAGAGCTCCCAAAATAAAAGCTATTTCTCACCTAAAATTTCGTAGTAGATTTTTAAATAAAACTCAAAAGTAATTTTTGGTTTGAAAAATGGTTTTATGGTTTGAAAACCGGTTAAATTTAATGTGAAAATGAATCGGTATTTATACCTATTTTCTGTCCCTAACCTCGCGTGTTAAATTTGATGTAGTAAAACAAAATTCGACCTTGTTATTTTCTAGTGTATTCTAATCTTTAATTTTATTATTTTTCAATTTATTTTAATAATTTTTTATTTAGAATTTTTATTGAATTATTTCTAATTCAAATTTTTTGATTTAAGTTTCATTTTCATGAACTTTTATTAATTTATCAATTTTTGTCGAATTTGTTTGGTTTTCTTGTTATGTTTGTGTTTGTATCGTGCGGATCTTGTTGCATTTTGTTATTATTTTAATTTATTTTATTATTTTATATTTAATTCTCTTTTTTCTCATATTTGGTGGGTTTAATTGGTGTTTCAATAGGTTTATTTAGAATTTGCATGTTATATTTGCATGTGTGTTACCGATCCATTTAAACATTTCTCAAGGCCGTTTGTGTTCTGGCCCAACAATAATAATAATAATCATAATCATGGTATTTGTAGTAATTATGATAATAATTATGATAATAATAATAGTATGAAAAAATAATAGTAGTAATAATAATAAATATAATGGTAATTATATAGTGTTGGGCCAGAACGTAAACGGCCTTGAAAAATGTTTAAATGGATCAGAAACACACACGCAGATACAACACGCAATTTAAAATAAACCTGAAAAACACCAATTAAACCATATAAAATCTGAGAAATAAAAGAATTAAATATAATTAAGAAACATAAAAATAAAATAAAATAATAACAAAATGCACCAAGATCTGCACGATGCCTACACAAATACAACAAGAAAACACGACAAATTCGACGAAATTAGAAAAATCAATTAAAGTTCATTAAAGTGAAATTTAAATCGAAAAATTTGAATTAGCAATAATTCAATAAAAATTCTAAATAAAAAATTATAAAAATAAATCGAAAAATAATAAAAATAAATAATAGAATTTGCTAGAAAATAACAAGGTCGAATTTTGTTTTACTGCATCAAATTTTACACGTCATAAAATTAGGTATAAATACTGATTCATTTTCACATTTAACTTAACCATTTTTAAAACCATTTTTAAAACCATTTTTAAAACCATTTTTAAAACCATTTTTAGAAACCATTTTTCAAACTGATTAAAAACCATTTTTGAAAATCTAAACCGTTTCTTCGAAACAACTGTATTTTCATTGAAATTAATTTGAAGTTATTTTGAAAAACTATTGTCAAGACTATTCTAGAATCCGAATTTTAGGTGAGAAACATTTTGGTTGGAACCCTCTTTCCACATCACGTCCATAGCATCTCTATAGAGCTCTGTTTGGCGGCGGTGTGGGGAGAGAGGTATTTATGTTGTTTTATGTTCTATTTTATGCTATTGTTTGAAAATATTTGGAATGGTTATGAAGGGTAATTCTGTTATTTTGTCCTAATTAATAAATATTATTAATATACCTAAATTGTTTTATATATATATTTGCTTTATAAATTTTAAATGTCGAAATTTTTCCGGCCCACAGCCGACACATCACGCAAGATAGTAAAATCAACATAGTGCAGATGCATGTAAGAGCGTGGAAAATCGCCAATGATATGCACCCGTGAAGACTCGGCGTTGAGAAACGCAGGGGTCGTAACGTCAATATTATCCCTATAGCTGAAGCGAGAAATAAGGAAGAAGTCTCTGGCTGCTTCCTCGTTTCTCAATTCTGTAAAATCGACCTAAATTTATATTACACACGGCTCAAAATCATCACATCGAGTAGTCCAGTGGGCACTCAGTAAATATAATATGAACACAAAATGCGCCTAAGGTCTATTAAAGGGAGAGGGTACGGGGATAGATTAAAATGAAATTCGTTGATATAACTGATTCCGGGTTAATGTTTTGAAATCATTAAACTTATTACTAAAAGAAAATTAAATTCTTATAAATTAGACAAACCTATTACTAACGTAAATTAATTTCATAAGTTGAATTAAATGAAGTAAAACTTATTGCTAGAAGTAAATTAACTAAATTTTGGGGTAAATTAGCTAAAATTTATTGTTAAAGGTAAATTAAATGGTGTAATTATAAACGTATAAATTGTTTAAATTATTAAATCATATTTCTAAAGGTAAATTAAACAATCTCATTTCTAAAAGTGAATTAAAGTAGTTCTCTAAAAGTAAATTAATAAAACTTATTTCTAAAGGTAAATTAGATCAATCAAACGTTTCATTTAACAGTAAATTGAATGAATAAATCTTATGGCTACAAGTAAATTAAACTAATAAATCTTATCCCTAAATGTAAATTGAATTGATAAATTATATTACTAGAAGTAACTTAAACTTATGTTTGAGATAGATTAGGTGAAACGCATTACTAAAGTAAATCAATGCATATTGTGAAACGAGTTAAGTAAAACTCATCACTAAAAGTAAATTAAATACGTAGCTGAAATAAATTAGTTGAAATTACCGGTGAATTGATCGAAAATCATTGAGTAAAGTAGTCATGGGTTAAAATAAACCAATCCTCTGAATTAACATAAGGTAATTCATTTTCTAAAGGCAAGGCAACTATAGATAAAACTAAGCAAGTCATTGATTCAATTATTGTAAGCGAATTTGATAGCCGCAAATAAATTATAGAATAAGAATCTATTAATTTGAAATAAATTCACCCTACGGATAAATTATCGATTGAAGCTGAACTAAGGAAAAGTATAAGGGTAGAATGACCTAAATCATAAATCGACCCATCATTCAAAGGTAAACCAAATAAATAAATTGCTGAGAAGGGATTAATGTACCTAAACCAATCAACACGAAATTCATAAGAGTCGTTGACGTAAGAGAAAGCTAGCAGTATAATACTATTCAAAAATTTGCTAAGAACCTGATCATAATAATGCCTCACACCCGTAAAGTTCACAAAACCTGCATCACTCAAATACTTAGGTAAATTCCAAACATAAGTCACATTAATTCGTAGGCGAAAAACGACGTAACAATATATTAAAAGCCCAAATGCGAATTCGAAGCGAAACGTTGATAGTCGTAAGATGAGAACCCGACAGATAAGTCTTCGTCGTAACGATCCAATAACTTTAGAATACCATAAGGAAATCAAAGACACTGGTTTTTCTAAAATTAAACAATAAATATTTAAATATGAATAACAGATGTATCTGAAATATTCCAAATTTGCCTCATCGCCACGCACGACCATAGTAGATGCCACGCCGTAATATCAGATAGTAGTTAATTAAGAACCAAAGTTATCCGAATTAGTAAACAAGTCGACCGGAAGTTGTAAGTCCAAATCTTAGTAA
This sequence comes from Schmidtea mediterranea, assembly GCA_022537955.1. NCBI lineage: Eukaryota > Metazoa > Platyhelminthes > Tricladida > Dugesiidae > Schmidtea > Schmidtea mediterranea. The sequence continues at coordinate 203,473,241 of CM039679.1, read as the reverse complement.
GTTAATGCCATCCGAGAATTAGAAGTTTCCGTCGACATTAAACGAACCGGATAAACAGCGCGAAGGTCATTCACTAACGCATTCGCATTAGATAACGGATGTAGACGCCCACGCTAGTGAGATAACCTAGGGCGAAGGCCAGTTAGGTATTGTGGTACAATTCGAAACACAACGGATGTAGAAACGGAAACCCAAGTTAAGGTAAATCTTACCAAAGGCCGTGTTGTCGATGTCATTCGACTAGTAAATACAATTCGATAAACATCACTACGAAAATAGACCCGTTAAAGTCAAAGTAACACTTATCCATATCGTGAATTATCGCGTGCAACGTCAACTCGTAGAACGTAACCACCTTAACTGATATTATGCATTTAGTAGGTATTGAACCCACCCCGATAAATGGTAAGCCTTGCTCCTATTAAAATTTAGAATCAATTGATAATAAATGTTATTCAATATTAGGTATTCCGTGATTTCTAAATGAAATTTAAATGACTAGCGCCACCCATTAAATCCACGAAAGATGGTACGGATAGTTAGCATTCGATAAGTTTAACTGGTGATAGACCCAATGATAATAGTAACCTGGTAGTTAGTGAGTTGGATACCCAACCCGAGAGATTATCGAAATAAAAATGTTTTCTCATTATATACGCCAACATTTGATTTTGATGCGTTTTAGAATATGCCGATCGAAAGGACTGACATCCGAATGCCCGACGAACAATGCCGGAAGGAACCACACCCAAAACGAGACATATTCGATAAGATTCGACAGCGGTGGCCGTACCCCACTATCTGGAGGGTACTGGGCCTAAACAGCGACCCATGCGGACTCGCCGGACAACAATACCCGGCAGCAGAGACGTACATGAATGCGCGAGAGCTCCTCACCCAATGGGAACGGGTGCAGGAACAGGTGGACCTACAGGTGGTCAAGGCGAGGATGTATCTCGCCAACGTAGAAGATGACATCCTCGCCGGGCGAATCGCAGAGGCATACCCACCTCGCCCAGTCCGAGATACCCGACGCCCATACCCAGTGGTTCCTCCGAGAAAGAGCCGAAGGAAGTCCTTTCCGAAGAAATTAGAACTCCAGAGACCCTAACAATTAATATGAACTAGTTTGATGTTTGTTATTTAGTGAAATAGAAATGTTCTTTACCCCGTTTTTGCGTTTGATCATTTGTTTAAGAATATTCGTTTCAGTCGATATGTTTGCGATAATGATAAAACTAACTTGTATAAATTATTACTGTTAAATTTAACGAACTTATCCATTATAGTTATGGCCACTAATCAAATATTACAAGCGGAATTAGATCGCGCGCGGAGCACAAATGCGGACCTCCTCCATCAAATACTCCAGCTGACAAGAGAGGTCCAACAGATCAAAGCAACTTGGTCGGACCCGAAAAGAGTCAAAATGTTATACCACCGAATATCTGCAGCACAGAAAGGTTGGGCCGAAGAGCGACAGCTCAATCAGAGCCTGCGCACCCAGATACGAGGATTAGAAGTGGCCCTAGCTGTTTGTCGGGAGGGGGAAGCGGTTACCTACCCGCTCATATTCGCCCCGACTCAGAGGATGCAGAAAGACCCCCAACCAGTAGAGCAGGCCTCAACTCAACCAGTAAATCGTCGGCCGGGACGCAAAGAACGTGCTCGACGCCGAGCTGCTCAGCAATCAAAACCGTCTCCTTAACTTTGGATAATTCACATTTCTGTATATTTAAATAAAATAGTTGTGCTTACGGTTACCGTACTTCTTAAAGGGTGCTTACACGTAGATATTATTATGAGTACCCGCGTCGCAACATTAGGGCATCTCTCCACATTCGCTCATGAATTTACTTCCACAGGGACAGAGCTAAGCGAGCACAGGTCTTCTATCGACAGCTCGTGAACCCGAGGGTTGTCCGAGCAACTATAGTACTAGCACATGGTACTCAATTTTTGCGGGCAATCCACCACTTGAACACATTACCAACGTTGCCTAGCAACGGGTGCCAAGTGGCGATCAGTATCATTTTGTATGGCGTTACCAGGGTCACCATGAGGATAAGCAAATGACTAAACCCTGTAACCCACCAATAGTAATAAAAATAATAATAAATGTAATGGTAGTAACAATTAATAAAGGTAATACATATAATAGTAACAATGATAATGCTAATGACAATAATAGAAAGCATAGTAGTTAAAATAGGGATAAGAGTAAGAGAGATAATGTGAGAATATTTAACCTAACCAAGGGGTATAGGCCAAAGAATAATCATCAACACGGACAACGATAAGAAGGACTTTGGGAATGGACATAACAATGAATGATATGAGAGTATAGGGTAGCATTTGACAGAGATAGGAGAATAATGGGACCTAAAAGTCGAAATCGAGCACAGCCCTTCTATCGGCAGCTCGTTGGACCCAGAGATCGTTCAGTCAATTATAGCATTAGTAATAGCGCTCACTTTATGCGGACGATCCACCCACTCGAACACAGTTCCAACGTTGCTTAGCAACGAGTGCCGAGTGGTAAGCGAAAGATATTTGTATGGGGTTGGCTGGGTAACAACCATATAGTTTAAAAATTTCAACACCCAGAAACCCACCAATAATAATAATAATAATAATGATCATAATTAGGATAATAATAATAATAGTAATAATAATGATAATAATAATAGTAATAATAATAATAGTAGTAATATAATAAATGTAATGGTAATTATATAGTAATAAAAATAATAATAAATGTAATGGTAGTAACAATTAATAAAGGTAATACATATAATAGTAACAATGATAATGCTAGTATCGATAATAGGGAACATATTAGTTATAATAGGGATAAAGGTAAGAGAGATACTGCGAGGCTATTTAGCATCACAAAGGGTTTACAGGCCATAGAAAAATCATCAACACGAACAACGATGAGAAGGACTATCGGAATGGACGTAATGATAAATGATATGAGAGTATAGGTTAACATTTGAAGGAGATAAAAAAAGAAGGGGACCTAAAAATCGAAAGCGAGCACAGGCCTTCTATCGGCAGCTCGTTGGACCCATGGATATTTCGGTCAACTATAGCATTAGTAATGGCGCTCACTTTTTGCGGACGATCCACCCACTCGAACACAGTTCCAACGTTGCTTAGCAACGAGTGCCGAGTGGTAAGCGAAAGATATTTGTATGGGGTTGGCTGGGTAACAACCATATAGTTTAAAAATTTCAACACCCAGAAACCAACCACCACTAAAAATCATTATTGATATATTTTGAATTTCAGGCTTCTTACATAGCCTCTAATGTATATTCCATACTCCTAATTTTTATACTTATTTTATTAAAATTAAGAACATTGATGATTTTAATTTAAATAATTACAGATTTCCTCTGAAAACTGTATCAATTTAGATATTCAATTTTTGACAAATTTGTGTTTTAATATTGATGATTTCATTTGTTAGTAACCTTGAAAATATAATGACATCTTTCATTATTTTAAAAATTTGTAATTTTACTACTGTACTAACTGAATAATTGGATTTTATTGAAGGTGTTAAATTTGCGGATTAAAATAACGGATTTTAATTATTCTTGTAAAATTATTCATTTTTATTTTTATAAAATATATTTAAAATTTTGGTTAGTTAAAATTCTAATGACATAAAATCCTAAAATGATCAAATATATTTTGAGTTGCTATAATTAAAATAGTGTTAAAATATTAATTTTTTCATTTATAATATTTTTATTTTGGTATTTATGAATGGTATAAGTGTTACTCGACTTGTGACAATTTGACAACTGTTACCAGCAAAAAATATTTTTCTGAAAAATAAGTATGTAATATGGTTTTTCTTTTATAATAATCAATTTAATTGACTAGCCTTGTAGTTCTAATTTACTATTGGTGTTGTTATTTCATTAGTTGATATGGTTTGCACAATTACTGTAATATGTTACACTTTGTTATACTTGAAATTGAATTAATTATGTAGATTTTGCGAGTTCTATTGTTTTAAAATATGATTATTTTCAAAATTTTATTTGCCCTTATTTTTAGATAAAATGAGAAATGAGAATTTAGACATTAATAATTATTTTGGTGAAGATGAAAGTGAAGTACAATTCTACGACACGGCATTTCCATCGTTATCAACAGTACCTTCCATTGATAATAATTATAATAATAATAATAAGCATATTCAATTTTCAAATGATATTACGGAATTGAGTCTGATCCATTCACAAAATCCATCAAAACTTGTTCAATTTATTACTGATGTTTGTCAGAAATTATTATAAAGTTATATTTTATAACAAGTTTTATTTATTTTAGACGTTTGTTATTCCCTATGAAGAAAGAAGATATATTGATTCAGAGTCTAATAAATTGAAAAAGTTGCTAACTGAGATTTGTGCTAATTGTGGAGTGCGGGTTGAGACAAATGTTACTCCCGATCAAAGTTTAGGTGTATTTATTAGTGGGCAAAAAGATAAAGTCTGCGAAGCGAAAAAATATATTACGAGACTTGTTCAAACTCAGGTTTTCTTTTTTCTTTTATTGGAATATTTTTTTTTTAAAATAAATTATTACATTTAAAAATAAATTTTAATTTTTTCACAAAAAATTATTTTTTAAAATTTAATTATAATTTTATTGTTTAGTATTATTTTACAAAATATATTTGAGAAATATTTCAAATCAAGAATTATTGGAATAATTATTTTTTAATTTTTAATTTATATTTTTTTATTTATACTTTTTTATTTATAATTTTTTATAATATAATATTTTTTAATATAAAATTATTTTTTAATTTTCGTTGAATTATTTATTTTCATTGAATAAGTATAAAAACTTATTTTAAAAATATAATTTTAATTATTATAAGATAAATAAAATATATCAGTTCGGTTTTTAAATTTATTAAACTGTTTTTTTGTGAAATGAGTACTTAAAGTACCAGAAAACTGAATAATTAAATTTTATTTAATAAACGTTTTAAAAAATATTTAAATTTTAAAAAAACATTCAAAACTGATTTTATTGTGAAATGAGTTTTTTCGAGTTAAGTGAAAAGTTTAAAAAATAAAATAAAATTTAAGGAAATTTAATAAAATAAATATTTTAAAAATGGACTATAATTAAATTAATTAAAATTAAAGAATATATTTTAAAACTGATTTAATTGTGAAAAGAATTCTTCACGTATCATGGAACTTAATTATTACATTTAATAATTTTTTAAAAAAATATCTTTAAATAAAAAAGAATTTTAAAAAAGAATTTAAAATTAATTTTATTGTGAAATGAGTTTTTCAAGCTTATATTTAAATTTTATTTAATAAAATATTTAAAATTAAAAAAAATTAATTAGATTTAAATAAAAAATTAAATTAAAGAACATATTTTAAAACTTGTTTTATTTTCTGAAATCTTCACGTATTAATATTTAATAATTTTTAAAAAATATTTAATTAAAAAAAAATTTAAAACTAATTTTATTGTGAAATTAGTTCTTCAAGCATATAATTAAATTTTATTAAATCTTATTTAATTAAATTTAATATTTAAAATTAGAAAAATAATTTCAATTAATTAAGAAAATAAATTTAATTTAATAATAAAAATTAAATAAAATAAAATAAAAGAATATATTTACAAAACTGGTTTTATTCTGAAAAGAATTCTTCGCGTATCATTGAACTAAACCAGTGATTCCCAAAGCAGTCTATATCGACCCCCAGGGATCTATGATAACCTGCAAGGGGTCTACGTCAGCGAAAAAAAAATTTGGGGTCCACGATAATGGATCTCAACATACACTGATAGTACCTATTTACTTACATTATAATTTTATAATATAAAGACATACATTATTTATAAAAGTACCTATGAAGTAAAAAATTTATTATATATGTTTATAAAATTGTGTAAGTTGTAGGATGTAGGCATTCGCTTTGTGGTCGCAATACATTTTGAACTTGTAAAACCTGCAATATACCAGTATCATCTTGTTACAAGCATACGCGCAGTAAAAATTCTTTTCAATTTTTGTCTCAGAGCTTCGCGAACTTGAACTGACTTGTTCAATTCATATATGCGAATGTGAAGCAAATACGTTTATTCGTTTCCTAAATCTTGAAAAAAAATACTAAGAAAATATTTAAAAAATATTAACTGATAGTTTATCGCACAAATTATAGTGAATCTGTTACAATTGCCTATGTGCCTTTTATGCAACAAAGTTTTGGGCAATGACGCTATGAAACCATCTAAGCTGCCATCTAAGAAACCATTTGCGCAGTTGTGTGAAGAAAATGACGAACACTTTCATCAACTACTCCTTCACACTGAAGTACGCTGGCTGTCGAAAGGCTTATGTTTGACAAGATTTTTTGCATTTTTTGAGACTATTTTAGAATTTCTGGATACTAAAGATAAAATTTTAAAACACAATTTAACGAAGTGGAAAACAGACATCGCCTATTTAACAGATTTGTATACAAAATTTAATATGGTTAATTTGCAGTTAGAAGGCGACAGTCTAAATTTGATTAAAACAAAGTCCATCTTATCAGCGTTTCTTGTCAGAGTTAAAATAATGAAGCAAAATATTGAACGGGACGAATTTTCCTAGTTCCCCAATTTGTCACAGACAAACTGCCAGGAAGACGACGTTTCAACCTACGTTCAACATTTAAATGCCCTCTATTCAGATTTTGAAACTAGATTTGAGGATGTTTTGACTATGGTAATACCACCGTGGATAATTAATCCATATGGTGACATAAAAGAAACGAATGTCATAATACTAGAGGAACTGCCTGAAATAAGTACAAACGAAGAACTTAAGGTTCAGTTTAAGCACTGATATCAGCACTTCTGGTTGCAGAAAACATACCCGTTATTTATCCCGTATTATGGAATATAGCGAGGAAATTTTTAATTTCCTTTCCATCGTCATACCTAGTGGAAAGGGGTTCAGCGCTGTTACAAATTTCCTAACGAAAAAAGAAACAGACTGGGCATCATTAGTCGAGGAGATTTAAGATTAAACCTTACAAAATTGACGCCAAATGTTGATAATTTATTATTAAAGCATCAGATTTAATTTAATTTAATTTAATTATAAAATTAAATTAAATAAAATCAAAGCATATATTTTCAAAACTGGTTTTATTCTGAAAAGAATTCTTTACGTATCATTGAACTAAATCATTACATTTTAATAAATTTTTAAAAATATATTTAAATTAAAAAAGAATTTTCAAAAAATATTTAAAACTAATTTTATTGTGAAATGAGCACTTCAAGCATATAATTAAATTTTATTTAATAAAATTTAATAAAATATTTAAAATTAAAATACATTAAATTAAAGAATACATTTTAAAACTGGTTTTATTCTGAAAAGAATTCTTTACGTATCATAGAACTAAATCATTACATTTTATTTAATACATTTTTACAAATATATTTAAATTAAAAAGAATTTTCAAAAAATATTAAAAAAAATGTCATTGTGAAATGAGCTCTTCAAGTATATATTTAAATTTTATTTAATATAATAATTAAATCTAAAAAAATTAATTATAAAAATAAAATTAAATTAAAAAATATTTTATTTTGAAAATATTTCCTCAAAGATCAGTGAACTAAATAATAAAATGTCTTTGTTCAATTTGAACCATTTAAATAAATAATTTTAATTCAAACAAAGAAACAAGAAGGCTATTTTTGCAAAGATTATTAAATGCAATATTTCAACTTAAATAAATCATCTGTTCACTTTAATTTGAAATTTAAAATATATTTCTATTCTTATGTAAATGAATCTTTGTTTCCGAATTATTTCTCGATACATAAAAAAGTGATATACAAGCCTTATAAAGATGGAGTTCCTTCCTGTGTTTAGTAAGAATTTGGTGCTCCTTTCCATATTTTGTTAGCCATAGATTTTTACACTATTTTTATTAATTTTCAATTATCAGTAATAACGTTTTATCTTTTTCACCACTTATCCTCAATTTGATCTTCAAAAACCTAATTTATGAAATAAATACTCTTAAAACGACACCATTTGCTGCCATTAGTAAATTACAAAATGAAATAGAAATAAGATTTATTTAATTCTATATAAATTGTTTTGTTACATCGACAATACCTATGCGACCGGAATCTCATACCACCATTCATACATTTACTAAGACAAATATCAAATACATCATCGAACATAACAACTTAGTTCTGAAAAAAATATGAATTTCCTTTATAATCTACATATTTCTTAGGTTGTGACTTGTTGACATCTCTGATCGATGGTTTTACAGACTAGAAGGTTTTTTCAAGTGTTTAATTTAGAGTTCTTGAGAATTTTCAACTAAATGGATGAGTTATAAACCATATTAGTTATCATCTTAAGGAATGTACGAGTAGGAAAATAGTTATTTCTGATTTCAAGATAATTGCGAGTAATTATTTGGAACGAGTAACTTGTGAGGCATTGTTGATAAGATCTTTACATCTTATAATCAACGTTCAAAGTGATTAGTCAACAGGTATTTTAAATGTATTTAAATAATTGAATGTGATTTGTGTATATTATGTGCGTAGTATAATTTTTAAAAATATTTAAAAGAATGATAATTTTTGTGTTTTTTAAAAAATTAATTTTAAAGTTTATTTTCTAAAAATTAAAATAATTTTATTTATTTTTTGATAAAATTTGATTGCGATTATCATAGGTTAAATTGTGTAAATAATATTATTTTTATTTAGTTATTGTTAATGCGATTTCTAGCCAGAAGAAGACTGATAAACGGTCGAAATATATAGTGAAATGTTATAAAAACTATATAGTTTTTCAATTATTAAATGTCTAATGTTTAAATTTTCAGGAACTTCACAAGGTTGAATAAATAAAAACATTTTAATAACAATTACGAAAAATATTTAAATGTGTTTAAATCTCGTCTATTTTTCATTATCTTTTTCAGCCATAGTTCTAAAACTGTAAACTCGTTCTGCTAGGATTTTCATCAAATTTTTCGCAGCTAAATCCATTCTGCAATTTTCAAGAGATAACGTTTGACCTTCATAAATTGGCACAGTATTAGATTATCCATCTTCAGATACCAGCTGCACTCCCAGTCGCATATAAAGAGAAAACTGTTTGCATATTTACATACATAGCTGGTGAATTCATTGTCTCAAACATAATTTGAATCATATTTTAATATTTTGCATTGAAATTCAACGGCTTTTCATTCAACAAAACTGGTTGTTTCATTGTACATTGAGTATTCCCAAATTGTACACATTAACACACTATTGTACAAATTATCTAATTATTTAAATTATATCTTGATTAAACATGTTAATGATAATATTAAAAGAACTTTTCTAGTTTTCATCTCGGATTGCTTTTCAATTTGCCATGACAGTATTTTTTTATTAATTAACTATGAATCGATAATTTATTGATATTCAATAAAAAATTCTTTCTCGTTGCAAAATGAAAAGCAATCAGAGGTGAAAACTAGAAAAAGTTCTTTTAATAATAATAATAATAATAATAATAATAATAATAATAATAATAATAATAATATAATAATAATAATAATATTTCAGTAAACTGACTGACCTTTAATTACGTAAACACTCAAACCAATTGATAATAATCTACAATAGTGGTATTCTTTGAATACAAATAATGTCAATGATTACGTTGATTATTTCTCATGGTATTTCAAGATTAACTTCAAAAAGTATCATATCTATACATCTGATAAGTGATGTCACTTATCTAGAACGAATATATTGTCTTTAAAAATGGAAAATAGGTATTTATGACTTTTTCCAAACTCCCATTTCGAAATTCTTAAAGCTGAAACTTATTTACTGATTTATTGGGACTAGATTGTTTAGTGCATTTCGAAGTACCAATAAACGGAATGGTTCCCTAAGGCAGTGGTTCTTAATCTTTTGGCAATGAAGGAACACTTTTTTATCTAAAAGTTTTTGGCGGAACACCTGGATTCCTTTGAACTAAGTTCCTAAGAATGAAGTTGCAAGATTTGCGCGAAGCGCAATACCTACCTAAACGTTATGGTCGGTGTTGCGGAGAGGGAAGAAGCCCTCCACACCGCGAGAATTTTTTTGTAAAAGTTCCCGTGAAATAGTATTTTAAAAAAATATTTCAATGTAAAAAAGAAACTAAATTGAATTTTACAATAGCATATATTTCTCAATATCGAAATTTGGCGGAATACTTCACCTAATTCTACGGAACACTAGTGTTCCGCGGAACACCGGTTAAGAATCACTGTCCATAGGACTCACTTAAGTGAGTATTCGTCGGGTTTCAAAATTGAACTTCAAATTTGCTATATTGAAAAAACGCTGTTGCCATTTAAAAATGTTTTAATTCTTGAAAAAAACTCAAGTGACTTTTGATAATGAAGGATGGCGCTAATTGCTTAGACAATTTTATCATTTCTAATTACTGAGAAAGTCTCGGATTAATATTGTGTTTTTAGAGTCTCACAAGTAAGCTCATGGATTTAGTAGGGTTCATACTACCTTTAATTACTTTTTGAGGAATATATCATTTATAATGTGATATTGATTTCAGCAAATAAGGATATTGAAATTTCTACTTTAAATTTTTTTAATTTTAACCACAAATAAATGTTAAAGAATCGAAAACGATATATATAAACTAAGCTGAAAGACGTCAATCACGTATTGTTCCACTAATCTATACTTTAAAATTCTACACAATGATTAAATACTTTTACAGAAAAGCTATTTTTCAACCCAACTCAAAATCGCGATACTAATAAGGGAAAGAAATAAAGCCGAAATAAATTGATTTTCCTTAAACAAAATACAGAAAACATTAAAACTTCAAAACACATTCCCCCTCGAAAAGATACCCTGAAAAATTTACATAAATATATTTTCTAAACGAACATTGCCTTAAACAGACATTACAATAGAAAACATAATGACAATCCTTCTTTTCCTTAATAACACCGGGACCGATAAATTTAAAACCCCCGCAACATAAACGTACATGCTAATATTTCACCTTTTAAAGACAGGTTTAAAGATTAGCTTCTGAAACTACATCCTTCACAAAAGATAATCATTCCATCGACGATCAGCTTGCATGAAATATTTAACTTCTTTTCTTCTCGCCTCTTTTCAAAATTATATTAAATTAAAATAAAATTAATTCAAAATACAAAATAAAATTTCCACGTGACTGTCAGAATGAGTAAACTAAATTATTGTGAAATATTTGAAAATGACCGACCAAAATTCTGTTTAATGGAAAATATTGATATATGGTCTAAAGTTAAATGATTATAAATAAAATAGTAAATGATGACATGCTAAAAGCAAAGAAGAAAAAAAATGATGTCACGAACACAAAGGGGTCACACATTTGTGACGAGGGGGAGGGGGCGATTTAAGAACTGTGACGTCATACCTTAAATTTTGTATTTTATCAACATTATTTTATACTAATTTCAGCTTTCCAGGGCATACTTTTTAATACATGTTTTCTCATACGATATTACTGCAACATTACACTAAATACATACTAAAATGTCAATAAAGTGATTTGAAACATATTCATTTTCCAATATGAAATACGGATTTTTAGAGGGGAGTTAAAAATTGGTGACGTCATATTTGAGGGGTCTTACTTTTTGTGACAAGGGGGATATGTGAAGGAGGGGTAAAAATTGTATGACGTCATTTATGGACGGCTCCTTACTAATAATATAGGATTATTTTAATATTATTACTCAATTAGGGCCACCAGCGTTAATATCAATTTAACTCTTGAAAAATAATTATTATGTAATATTAAATTAAATAGATTAATTTAGTATTTTATTGAAGCTTAATTACTACTTCATTAAACTTAATATAACAATAGGTTAAGGGTCCATTAGAAGTCATGATTTCCTTATTCAGTTACCGTTAACATGGTTATTAACCGAAATTAAAATCAATAAGTTAAAGTTCTTTGAAATAAGTTTTTAATATTTAATCGAATGTAACAGTAAATTATCAAACAATATTAGAATAATTTGTCATTATTAATTAAAATTCCTTTCGTATTTATTGTGACCATGATCAGAAGTTAAATTATAATTAAATCTAGTAATTCAAATAATAATCTCGATAATATTATTCAAACAAAATATTCTAAGGAGAACCTTTCAATGTAGTAATGTATAAATATAAAATTCAACTAACCGTATCAAATAACAATATTTTATTAAATTGTTAATAATTTTAATTAATGTAATAAATCACTTTATATATACATTTAATTACATTCTTACAGTGTTGCAGGCAATTAAAATTCATGTCTATTGTTAAATTTTAAAAGTTAAATAATTATATAATTTTACAAAAATGTTACATAAGTAGAGTTACGCAATGGGTTTTGTCAATCAAATGTAAAGAAATCGAATTACTATCAGACTTGTTAACAATTTGAGCATTCCAACAGATATTTGTCTTGTTTTCTCAAATTTTATATTTAAATGAAATTTAACATTTGTACGAATTCATTATAAATTATTTTATCAGAAAAAATGTGCATCTAAGATCTACATCTATATCTATTTAATAATTAAAGTCTCAGTGACTGTCGGTGTAACTAGATGGCACAATACATCAAATGGCTTAATTTAATGTCAGTGATCGTCATAATAAGTTGCAACGAAACAAAATTTGTAAAATATCTTGTAGGGGTAATATTGCGCCTACTGCGTTATGGCACGATGAACCCGATTGGTTTATCCAATAGCTTTTGGAGAGTACTGCGATACAAAATGTGCAATTGTATGTGGTTTTTACTTATTTGCATTATTTAATTTTGGAGCATGGAATATTACCTTATTTTCTACCGTATATTTCACCAGATTGTTCTTTATACTATAAAGACAAAAGTAACTAATTAATTTTATTTTCAGGTATTTTCCAAAAGAACAACCCCCAGTGCTATTTTTCTAAATGCATCCAAGAAACTGATTTCTTTATCTTTTTTGTTAATCTAGTCATCTATAATTCATTAGTATATTTTGCTCGCTTGATCCTAAACTATTATCAAATACATTTCAAGTGTAAATATTTCTCTTCCCAAACATGACACTGCCAAAATTTATCACTTCACTCAAATTCACACAAAAATCTGGCTTTATAGGGAGAAATGTTGATATCCCGACAGTTGGAAATTGTAAAATACAGAAACTTAAATTATCCAAAATAATTCTAAATTTATAAAAACAGTTTTCCGAATCAATTTCGAATTCACCTAATTGCAGAAATAAGTCATAATTCTCAATTATAAACTTTTACTATGACTTTCTAATCCCTTTTCTAAAATTACGGTTCCAAACAAGTTTTGAAATGCATTATGATTTTATCCAATTAATAATTGTCGACAATTTTGAAATCTCCTTGTCCCAGTTTGAAGGAAACACAACAAACTGTTTACCAACTCTTTAAATGCCAAGTTTTCTTGAAAAACAGTCATAAATATGGATTTATGTAAAATTGTGAAGTACTTTTGAAAGATTTCAACTCATTGAGTTGAGATTCTCAAAAATTTGTTTGAAAAGTGAAAAGTTGCTGCATAAATTCGAGGAATTGTGTACTTGATAGATATCAAGTTTTAAATAGGTTTGTTTTTTAGTTGGTTCAAAAGATTTTTCACTTTAGTTTCTTTATCTTTGTGTCATGAATTTTCATTACGATAACATGACATATCAAGGTGTCGCTAAATAAATGTATTTATTTACAATACAAATTTATTTCCTGGTCTTCATATTTTATTCTGAGGTTGGTAACATAATTTGACCAAAATATTGCAGAACAGGTCTCAGTTATTTTTACAGACTCATTTCAGACGAATTTAAATTCAAATTGCCATTTTAATATGTATAAGACGATTAAAAATCAAATGGGTAATTTTAAATATGTTTGATAAATTGAGAGGACCTTAGGCGGATTTCTAATGCAGAAAACCTATGTAAAACAGGGAATTATATTACCAAAAATATGCGTACAGATATTTTGTATTACAATGCAGATATTAAAATGGATAGCAGAAAAAAAAGATACAAAAAATAAGGAAAAGTATAAGAATTCACAGTACAACATTTATGAAAACATCCTAGAATATAAATATGCAAAAAACGGATGTTTATCATCAGATAATACTTAATTATTTAAAATCAACTTAAAGATTAAATGAATCAGATAAGTTTATATTATATACATATATATATATATATATATATATATATATATATATATATATATATATGAAATTTGTTTTACTTCCGTGAATATTTGTTGTATATAAAGTGATGATTTTCTGAATTTTTCTATTTCTGTTACGCCATCAGTTGTTTCAGCAATTTTGTCTTTCGTGAATGATAATGTAAATGATTTTAACATATTGTCGACTAAATTTAAAACCGTTTCAACTGAACATGAGCCATACAATATTGTCTGTCCTTAATGAAAACAAAATTTCATTATTATACACGTGTACATTCAAATACATACAGTTTCTCAAACGTGTCCATTCATCAATTGAAATAATAACCTTTCTATTTTACTTTTTCAATATTATATTTTGTTTGATGTATTTCAATTTAACTTTCTCATAATGCGTGTAAAATAATTTCATAACATGTGAATGATTCCTTGGAAGGTTAAAACCTTTATCATTAATACTTCTGTATTTCAAATCACTTGTAGTTATTCCATTTATTGAAAACCCATCAACTGCAGCAAGTTTCATAACCAGTTCTACAAGAGTTGGATAGTTAAGAAACTTATTCAACGAAGGTTGGATTTTGAGTTGCGAGTATGATGGAATCTCAAAATAAGTTTGAAAGTCTTCTTTTTATGTCATGAACTTCCTCAAGATGACGATCCATTCATGTCGTTGAGGATTTTTTGCACAGTTGATAATTCGTTCAGATTTTCTACATCTTTTTTGACACATGACAGAAGTTCAAAATACTTTTTGCACATTTTGCCACATAATAAGAATAATTCTATATCAAAAATATTATTTAGATTACTATATGATAAGTTTACTTTCCAATTCCAACTTATTTTTTTATTTGTTTGACATTTGAAAAAATAAAATAAACAAATGAAAGTAAGAATTGGTAAATAATAAAATAATTATGAACATTAGTTTTTAATACAAAGGTGCGCAAACTAGGGGCGGGCCCCCGGATTGGGGCGCCTGATAATAATTTTGGGGCGTAGAAAATTTTAAAATGTAATGATTCTGTTTCCTGAAAATTTTAAAATTGTTAGATTTTATAAACGAAGTATGATTTTTTCGTTGAATATTTATTATTGTTTTTGCTAAAGCATTAGAACTGATATTTTCATAATATTTAATTTGTTCAATTTACAAGAAATAGAAAAATACACTTTGATTATTTCAAAGATGTTTATTTTATTTACGTCATTTTTATTGTGTCGTTATGATTTTTTATTAATCGTGGGCGCCAAAAATAAATATGTTGAAAATGGGGGCACAACTTAAAAAGTTTGTAATGTACATTTCTTAGTTAACTCTAATGGTAAAATCAAATTGAATTTGCAAAATTTTTTAATCAAAAATGCAAAATTTTTTTGTTTTATGACTAAAATAAAGTATTCTCGATTTTTCAGAATTCCCGAATGAAAATTTCTCGAGAAATGAGAATTCAAAAATTTGTAGTTTTTCTATAAAATTTATCGAGAAGGATTCTTTAAAAGAATCTGTAATACAAATTATGTACTTTATTTTCCGTATTTTTAACTCGAAGAACTCTGCGAACATTAACATATATCACCACAAATATCACCAACAAGTAAACTCATCTGAACCTAAATATATAATTTTTTTTCATAATCTAGTCACATATTATTAAGTCTTATCGCAAAATAAGGTTTAGTCCACTGTTGTCCAAACTGTACGCCATGATGAAATTCTAGAATTTTAAAATTTACATTTTTTTTCAAAAAATTTTCAAGTTCATAAAATTTTTTTCCCATAGAAATTTTTGAAAATTTTTGAAAAAAACATTAACTAAACTGATTTAGGCCTATCTGAAAGCCCTAAAAATATATATTAAATACATATTAAAAATTCTTTTCACTCGTATATTTTGTATTACAGATTTATAACTTTGTAATAATAATACTAATAATAATACTAGTAGTAGTAATAATAATAATAGTAATAATAATAATAATAATAATAATAATAATAATAATAATAATAATAATAATAATAATAATAATAATAATAATAATAATAATAATAATAATATAAAATTTATAATAATAAAATTTATAATAATAAATAGATAAACAATAATGAACACTAGAAAAAGAAACAAAATGTATCTTTGTCATATTTTATATAAAATACTATTTAAATTCAAGTTTTCAAGGTCGCGTTATTTTGAAGTATAAATATAAATTGTGAACTTTATTCGAATCACAGTTCAAGATGAATAAACTTTACTCCTTTTCCTACGTCAAGTCATTGAACTCTAATTTGTGTTTCACATAATGTGTTTATTTAAATGTAAAGCTATTTCTTCTGGGTAGTTTTATAAAAAGTCTCTTGTTGATTCTGATCCATTTGACATTTACTAGTAATTAAATGAAAACAATTTTTGATTATCCAATTAAAAAATTAATGAGTGTGATTTATAATATTTATTGTTTTATATAACTTTCTGGAATATGATGTTATTTTTGGACAGTATATATATATATCTGATAATAGAATATTTACACATGAAATATTAGTAAAATCTAATTTATACTGCAGTGGAAAAATACCACAGTAACTCCTTTGCCCCTGCCACTAATTTTCTCATGACAATATATTCTATCATATTTAGAACATAGCGTGGAAAAAATTTTTTTTTCTTTTACTCAGTTTTATTATTTTTCTGATTCTTCATCGGTATTAAGTATTTAAATTTATTAAATTTTTGAGACAATTTTTTATTCTATTTAGTGAAATAAACTAATTAAAAGTTGAAATATTATAAAGTGCACTTTGATTTTGAAAATATTACCACATTGTATGCCAAGAAAAATTTGATTGATATTGATAGCAGCCCCTTGGAACTGACATGACGCTCAAAATGTTAATCTTGAAAACTTATTATCCACTGAAAACTTTATTATTATTAATTTAAATTTTTATAGTGGCATATTTTTAAATATCTAGGAGAGAACTTGTCAACTATTCTTAAAATCTAATAATTTTAAATTTGCAATTAAACAAAATCTATAAATAGTTAGACAAAAAATAAAATCTCGGATCAAATAAGACGTATATAGAACTAAAAATATGATAATTGAATATTATTTTGATTTTTTTGATAAAAAAATAATTGAATTAGAAAAAATTTAATTTTTTTATTCCTTTCTATTTAATGTTATTTTTAATAAGTTTTTCATAAAAATATTTAATTAATTATTTATTGGGACAGACAAGATTTGTTTTCGGGAGTAGAAAAGACTTTATCCAAAACTACTTCATAAATATATCTTTGTCAACAATTCAAATATTCAAATATTAAATATTATAAACCTGTAAATATAAAGTAAATTTTTGTAATTAACAAAAATTTGAGTTTTATTTCAATATTTATAAAAATTGCTTTTCATAATTTATCATAATTAAAAACGTTATTCAGTTTGAAATTTCTTTGGATATTCCAAAAGAATTTCACCGAAGTCTGATCGGAAATAAAGGTTCACTTCATAAAGAACTGGAAAACAATACCAGCACTCAAGTTTCTTTTCCAAAAATAAATGATCCATCAACTTTAATTAAAATTAAAGGTGAGATTTATATTGACTAATATTTTATGGATCAGTATTTAAAATTAAATTCCAGAAGTAATATAAATGATCAGTATTTTTTTGTCAGTAATAAGTGGTCAGTATTTTATATAAATAGTGTGTAATTAAAATTAATTATAAGTATGTAATAACAAATAACAGTATTTTTATTTAATAAACCAAAAAAAAAGAATTATAAAAAAACCAAAAATTGTAATAATACGCCCGTATTTCCTTCTCCATTTATCACAGATCGGATTTGTACATCATAATCCTTTTACGTCAAATCCTTTCATTTTATAGAAACAATTTAAAAATGCATTTGCTTAAAACTTAAAGTCTTATTGACGATCTTGGTGAAGCTCTCAAATATTGTCAAGGAAATGATGCAGATGAAGAATTGTGTTCAAAAATCTAGTATCTTGAGAAAACTATAAACATAAACAATTAACATAAACATTAACAAAATCTTAATGGAAATAAGAAAATTTAAACAAATTAAGCAATAATTATCGTAATCAAATCATATCAAAAGATGTGAAATTATATTAATTTTAAAAAATTAAACATTTAAATTAATTATTAACGACATAAAAATTAAAAATTAAATTAAAAATTAAAAAATTATTTTTACATAATAAAATTATTTTAATTATAAGATTTAAAGATTTTATCAACAAGTTTTTCGTTCTCAATAATTAGTTAGATTTTTTGCAATTATCTTGAAATCAGATATACCTATTTTCTTACTCGTACATTTCCTAAAAATGATCACTAATACGTATGAGTCAATCCATGCAGTCGACAATTTTCAAGAACATGAAAATTAATATACGAGCTCAGAACAAAGACCAACTGGAGTTAGAGATTTATTAGTGAACATACTACTTACTTTGCATGATGTTAAAACTACCCTAAACTGAGTTTTATCTACATGTTTGAGGATCTTATTCTTAAATTCTCTGAAACCCTAGGAATAAGGCAATACCAACATACATTTTGTTTCAATGTGTTTAGATCGATTTTGTTCACCTTCCAAAATTGACAAATTACTAATTTCAGAGTCAATAAGAATATTACCTGTATACAAATCAGTACAACAATCATGAAAATTCAACACGCACTTATCCACAGTCTCTTTTTTCATACACAAAAACATAGGCAACTGTAAAATATTTTGGTTTTATGTCTTTTAATATATAGGAAGTAAAGACGGAATTGAACACGCCAGACAATTAATTCAGAAAAATGTCGATGAATTCTCTAAAATTGGACGACAAGTGGTAGAAATTGAAAAGCGATATCATCAATTAGCTTGTCACAAAAGCAATACGGCTCTTCATACTGTTCTTGAAAGAAAATCACTTCGACTTGATATTCCTCCATTTTCTGTTGACAAAAATGAAATATCTATATCTGGAGATCGAGATGGAGTAGCCCAGGCTGCCAGTATCCTTCTACAAACATATAATCAAATGGTATATAAAATATGTGCATTATTAATAATTTTAATAATATTAATAACAATAATAATAATAATAATAATAATAATAATAATAATAATAATAATAAAGAAAGCTTCAATCCAACATATATATTATGCTACGTTATAGTTCGACAGACTCACTGTCATTATCAGTTAGATTAGAACTTGAAACTATATAGAATTAAATTACTTTAATCAAACAAATTTCTTCATTAATCATTTTTATTTTAAAAAATATATTCTATTAAAAAATTATAAATCTCAATTCTTAAAAATCTATAATAAAATTTTATAAAATCTAAATTTTAACAAACTTTTAAAAAACTTTCAATAAAATATTTTTAAATTCCTAAACAAAAATATTTTTCATTTTTCATCGTACAGCACAAAATATGTTTACCAATATCAATCAATTCACTAAGTCGACTGATCAAGAACTTGGAAGCGGAAATGATGGGCAGTCATTCCAATGTATGTGGCATTGCACCCATAATATGTTTTGAAAACCTAGATTCGAACCAAATCTAAGTAGGGCTTAAAATCCACTAATGAACACAAAATTCAGAAAACAATTGTGTTTACTGATATTATTATTATTATTATTATTATTATTATTATTATTATTATTATTATTATTATTATTATTATTATTATTATTATTATTATTATTATTATTATTATTATTATTATTATTATTAATTAGTACTTGTTAATATTGAAATTTTATCTAAGTCTAGATTTAATTATCATTTCAGGCAGTCAAATTATGACTAATGTAAGGCGTGATAATTATACAATTTTGTTTTATCAATGAAAACAAATTATTTCAACATACCGCTACTATAAAAATGAAATTTATTATTTTATTTTTGGTATAAAATTGTTATAAAAATTGTTTTTTTCTTGACATTATAAATTAAATATTTAAATTTTGACTGCAAATAGTTCTGGTAAAAATGTTATCAATCTGAACCTCATTGCTTTATTTTTAATTTAATAACTTGGAAAATAAATTTTATATTTTGAGGTAATTTTCTAATGTAGAGAAATTATCACAAAAGTCTGAGAAAAAAGATACAAAAAACTGAATTAATTTAATAGAATATTAATTAGTGATATGGAAATAACTATAAAATTACGATAATATTGGTTGTCATTGAAATGTTATTTAAATTACAAAGAGGTTTTAAATAGGTTCGAAACTAGTGTTTCAAAATTACTTGATTTTTTGTAATTCTCGGTTATTCAAGTATTACAACAAAAATTGAGTGAGTACTCGGTTACTCGGTTATTATACTCGAAACTAAAATTAAATAATTAAAGATTGATTATATATGTAATTTAA